>APFE030424979.1:122760-140958 GCA_000404065.3 Pinus taeda
ATGGAGACCATCACATCTTCTACAATCCCCTCAGGGGTCACGGTGGAGCGGTTTGCAAGCTGTAGCACAGTCGTGGTCTTCCTCAAGGAGCCCTGGAGGTTGAGTTTGAGCATTGTGTCCTTTGTCATCACATTAATGGAAACTCCCAGATCAATCAAGGTGTGTGGGATCATGGTGCCATTGATGTGGACATCAACTACTGGGCTTCCAGGGTCCAAATATTTTGGACAGATTACCTGCCCTATCATCAGGTCAGATAGTTGCCCTATGACATTTATGTTTGGGGCATCTCTCTTGCGCCTTCCTAGATGCCTAAAGCACTTCTCTTCGATCAACCTATTGTAGATAGGCACATCTTTTATGGCTTGGAGAAGTGGTATCTTCACACATAAATGTTTCAATTGTCCCAGGAGTTCAGTTTCTTCTGGGGTAGGTTGGACTGTCATAAATAGTCTCTCAGGAAAGCATGGATTTGCTTTAGGTTTGATTTCCTCTTTATCTTCCTCAACCTCCCTGGGTGGAGGTTGGCTATCTGGGAGTACTTTCCCAAATCACAAGTTAATTTCATGACTCTCCACAGCATAAGTCTGGCATGATGGTTCCCCACTATACACTTGTTGAGCATGTCTGTTGTTCAGGTTTGGATTTGGCTGGGCAGGCATTTGGGGTTGCTTTGGTGGACTAGGAGGTAACAGTTGTGGTTGGGCAGGTGGTGGAGGCAAAAGAGTGGCAGGAGAGTTGTATTGGGGCCTCCACCCCTTATGAGATGCATTCCACTGAGGTTGCATCTGAGCATAGGATTGAAATGAATGGGTGGCTGGTTGGGCATGATATGGAGATGTGAAGGACCAAGGAGGAGGTGTGGACCAGGAAGGATGAGCAGGGAGGCCCTAGAAGGTATGGAAGTGACTTGGTTGGGATTGTAGTATGCCTGATATGTCCCTTGCATCCCTTGTTGATATGGTCTAAGTCCATGTGTCCTCCTTTGGTTTATGTAATAGAGCTATTCAGTGTCTCCCTTAACCCCTTGATATATAGCTTTAAGTCTGGGCAAAGGAAGGGCACTTATCTGTAGAATGATTCTCTTCACAAACTGAACAAACCTCTATATAGTTCAACGGACATTCATTCCTAGGATGCCTCCTGGTGCATCTAGGGCAAAAATGGCCAAAGCCCTCTCTGCTTCCTCTTGTTTCCTTTCAATATGTAAGATATCCATTTAGATGGAAAGAGTCTACAACATCTCACTCTTGAAGTCTTCCAGCATGTTTGTAATTTCCCCTTTAATGGATGAGTTAGAGGAAGAGGTACTGGCTATGGGTTGACTCTCCCTACCTTTGTTTATGGCTGCTCTAGAATGGTTTCTAAAAACAATCTTTATGTCCTCGTAGGATAGTTGGTAGATGTCTCCCCCAGCTAGTAGATGGAGGGTTTCTAAAAGATCTTCCCAAATTCTTCTGAGTAGGACTAACTTCAGAGACTCAGGGTCAAGTGTACACCTGACCCTTTTTTAACTGAGCTAGAACCTCTCTTCATAGTCTTATAGGGACTCATCACTTCCTATAGTCATTTGCAAAATTTATTCTTTAGTATCTTTTGACCTACAATAGTCTCAATACTTGTTGTTAAAGGCTTGCTACATCTGAGCCCAAGTTGTGATGTTATTGCCAGGTAATCCCATGAAACATCGTAGTGTTGCATCATTGAGAGTAGAAGGGAAAAATTTCAACTTTTGCTCATCTTTTGCATAGTCATAGGTTCGACAGATAACAAAAAAGTCGAACGAAAAGGTATCCGCATCTTCTCTAGTCAGACCATTGAAATGAGGTAGGGTGGAAGGACTTATATTCTTCATTTTGGTGTCCCCATTAGTCTCCCGAAGGGGAATGGTACCCTCTATTCTCTCTCCATTCCCCCTAGCATTTCTGTTTTCATCCATTGACTCCAAAGGAATGTTTTCTTCTTCTTCTTCACCTATAGGTTCTTCAAATATGTCTTGTTATTCACCTAAGAGTTCTTCTTGACCGCAACCACCGAAGAAGAGAGAAGGTTGGTTGTGTGAAGCAGTGCAGGTGTTGGGAAAAATTTTTCCTAAGTTATCTCTATTCCTACGAGGCATGAAAGGAAATCTTTTTGGTTGGTTTTTGTTTCTTTTTTCCCAAAACTGATAGTACCTGCAGAACTGAAATTGATTGAACAAAACAAATTGCAACTAACTAAAATGAACTTTCTGAAATGAAATTCACAAAATTTGAAAAGGAAAGAAAGGAAATGCAGAACTTGAAAGGAAAGGAAATGACTAGTCTACTCTTGTTGAAATGAAATTTGTAGAATTTAAAAGGAAACCAAGGAAATACAGAACTTGAAAGGAAAGGAAATGACTAGCCTACTCTTGCTGAAATAAACTATTAACAAAATATTGCAAGAAGAAATAGAAGAGATCAATAATCACAAAATACTCTGACGCATCCCCAGCAACAACACCAAAAAGTGTTGAGTGTTAGACTCCATCTTATATGTCAAATGTGAGATTGATTCTTCTTCAAAACCCTGTTTTGAAGAAGAAATCATTAAATGTGTTTTTTAGAATATGTAATTTGTCAAAATGTTCCAAAGCTCTACAGTTCTTCAATGGCAGGAGTGTTAACAATACTACATTCCAGGAAGCATTCTCACCATCAGGGCTCGCCAGTTCCAGGTCCTCCCGTAGCCATTTCTCAGAAATATGCCCAAGCCTTGAAGGTCGCATTGACCTTCTTTCCTATTCAGAAGGCTGGGAAGCTTCCTAATGATAATCCCATACCATGGAGAGGGAACTCTGCTTTGTCAGATAGTAATGATGTGGGTGCAGACCTTTCTTAAGGAATGTATGATGCAGGGGATCACATCAAATTTGGGTTACCCATGGATTTTACTGCAACTCTTTTGTCTTAGATGGATGTTGCTTACCAACTAAGGGCAGCCCAGTCTTTCATCAGATGGATCACAGATTATTTGATCAACACACATCTTTCAAGCAATGTATTGTATGTTTAGGTGGGAATTTTTAAATGACTCTTGTTATGTTCTTATTTTCTTAACCAAGATATCGACAAAGCTAGAGCAAGGTGCTGGCTATTCTATTGTGGATCGCATGCAAGCATTTCACGTGATAGCAATGCTAGTAGTTTTGGGCATGGTTCTGTGTACAATCTTGCATTTGGGCCAAAATCATTTGTAGTGGTTTCAGATCCAATAGTTGCTCGACACATTCTTCAAGAAAATGCATTTGCATATGACAAGGGAGTTCTTGCTGATATTTTGGAGCCAATAATGGGAAAGGGACTTATTCCTACTAATTTGGAGACATGGAAACCGAGAAAAAAAAAGAAGCAATTATTCCAGGTTTTCATACTACATTCTTGGAAGCCATGGTGAAGGTCTTTGGTGATTGTTCTGGACGCACAGTACAAAAGCTAGAGGCAATGCTTTCGGCAGCTAAAGTTAATAAAACCAAGTACATTGAGGTTGACATGGAGGCAGAATTTTCAAATCTAGCTCTGGACATTATTGAATTGTGTGTATTTAACTATGATTTTGGATCTGTTACTCGAGAATCACCCGTAATCAAGGTAGTCTATGGTACATTGTTTGAAGCTGAGCATAGAAAAAAGTTTTATATACCATATTGGAAATTTCCGCTGGCAAGATGGATTAGCATCTCTAGCCTCTGAAGTGGCGGCCAATATACCTCCACCCACCTTCGATTTGGACCAATTACAAAGGAATCGATAAGCCAACTGCAAGTAATAATATGCCAAATCCAGGTCATTCAGTCCGAAAATCATTATTAGCAGTATCTTGCAAAGTATGGGTTCGGCAAACAATATAATGGCTGCAGGCTTTCTGGTTGTGGAAAATATATTGGAGAGAACAGAAGACGACCACACCAACAGGAGGGAGTGCCTAAGCCTTCTGAGAGAAATGACCAAATTAGCCAACGACATTTCTTTGCTCTCATTGGACTGATCAAAATGTTCAATTCTGGAGGAACTCGTTACATTGAGCGAAGTTGTGGGCACCCAGAATAAAGGTCTTGCTCCAGATTTGATTTCTTCTTTGTCTTTGTCTAAATATGTGCCAGAAAGTCCAAATTCAAGCAACTTTGAGAAGTGTGTCATCTGTCATCTGGAATATGAAGGAGGATAATATAGACCCTTCCATGCAAGCATCAATACCATTCAGATTGCATCAAAATTTGGCTTCAAATAAATAAGATATGCCCAGTTCGTAGTGTGAGGTCTCGAATTGAACAATTCATTGACATGGACAGCTACATAATTAATCTAGTATTTTCAGGATATAAGCTTGGCTATATTTGTGGAGTAACCCGTAATTTTATTGGTAACAGCGTACATTTTTATTAGGATATCAGGACAGGCTCTTCTGCATTGATTATCAATTATATGTTCATGTAATTCAGAGAGTGAATGGCGGTTTGAAACAACGCCTCATAACGTTCCACCTCAGCAATGTTATCACTAGTGGTGTTGCACATGTCAAGTTGGTAATCAAACGGTGGTGACACAGGTAAATGTCCTCAAACTGAAAACACGTGGTGAGGTTGGTAAACTGCAGCTACGATTTTTCAGGTGGAGACTTATTTAAAGGATCAGTTTTATTTAAAAATTGGTTTCATTTAAATGGAAAGCGAACAGTCATAAACTGAACGCCTATATTTAAACAAAGACACCTGTCATAGTAGAGAAACAGGAACCGATGATCTATTTTTTTGACTGCAGTTGCAAAGTGGCATTCAAAGGTTTGATTGCCTATTTCTGTCTTTAGTTAGTATACGCTCCACGATTAGTTTACATGGGTCATTAAAGCTAGAATAATGGAAGGTTTTTTTTTATCTTTAGAGATTCTTTTCTATTTTTGTAGTTTCAGGTGAAACAACGCCCCTGTTTTGGGGTCGATTTGTTTTCCCCAAGTAGAGTCTATTTAATGTATTAAAAAATCATTTGTAAAGGTGAGGAGGAGAGAATTCTGAGAGCTGGTGGAGAACAGAGAGATTTTATTGTACAGTCTTTGACAGAGATTTTAATGAAAAATACACAGCTCTGGCTTCTGAGATTCCTGTGGTATGAGATTTAACATTTGTGTTCTCCTTTATTTTATGTAAATCCTGTTATGTGTTCATTTCATTTCATGATCATTTCCAATTGAACAAATGAAGTGTTAAGGTAGAATTCATAATTTATATGCTCTGCCTTTAAGTTTGTTCATATTTAATGTTTTCCTCTGTTTGACAAGGATTCATCCTCTATGCCCTTGTCAGCTCCTCAGCAGTCTTGCCATTCCATTTAATCTCAACTTGATGTTAAAATTTCTTGCCTACCTCGCCTCAGGGGATAATCTGTGTTCTTGATTACATTTCTCTGCTCAAGTTGTTACTTTGCCCATGCAGCCCAGAAAAACCCCATCATTTTATTAAAAACCCTTTTTATCAATTTACTAGCCTAAAATCAGTGTTCTTTATTGGTTATCTCTGCCTGTTGAAGATCTTTGCCGAGATAGAAAGGAGAGAGCCCTCTCTTGCCTCGTAGGGCTAGCTACGAGGCTAAGTGGTTTGATGTTGCCTTGGAGTTTACCTTTTTTCAGCCTGAGGTGAAATTTCAAGCGCTAACATATTGGCGACCATACTGGGGAGAACATTCAATTTGTTGATTGTCGTGTCCCAGTACATGAAATCAAATTACAGATCTGATACTGATGGTGGACAGCAGTCAGACACATATGCAGGCTGAACCATTCACCTGGCGACTCCAATTCGATCCAGACATTCCAGTGCTCGTTGATTTATTCATGTAATGGTGGGGTATGTGGAAAACCTTACCCTGTGTGAAGCAGTAGAAGAAATAAGAAATGATTTAGCAAATACTGAATTTGGTGAAGATGTTTTCAGTGCCTTGCTTCAATGTTCTCCAAAGTTCCCTTGGTTCAAAACTAAATTTTGCGAGTTAATTATTGAAAGAATCGAAAAGGAGATTCAATGTTTAGATGAGCAAATCCAGTCATATGATTTCCAAGACCCTAAAAAGTTCTTGGAAATCCTTCCTCCATCGAAACAAGAAATCATAGAATTGCCTATAGATGTTTACATTGACAATGTGCAGCTGGAAGTATGTATTACAGAGTTGGGGCAGCCAACAAAGTCTGGCCATCGCGATCCAATAGCAACGTACATGGAAATGTTATTCAGTTTGATTGATAGATCAGGCTGTCTTGTACGTGACCAGGCTCATTACGTGCATGAAGAGCTGCCAGCAATAACATCTCCGTCCTGGCGGAAGCATTCTCAACCGACATCATTCTCAGGTTTACTTGAATGGTTAATATGGCATTTCAGTATTACCCTATCTATTTTTGTAGCATAGTAGGGTAGATTTTGTAAATAAATAAGCAGCCATAAGGCAGCATTTTGTTCCAGTTTCATTATAGTTTTAGTGTGAGGTTTGCTGAGTTAGTCTTTCAATCAATTCAGTCAGTTTCCAGTTAATAAGTTGAGTCTTTAGTTGTGTTGATTTGTTGAAATAATGGACTCCATTGCCCAATGGGTGGAGGCACTGTCAGCTCTCCCAAAGTTCTGCGGTTCTTGGCACCTCCACGAAGCGGCAACTGCCATCCCAAGTGGAGCCGATGTTAGACTCCGTCTTATATGTCAAATGTGAGATTGATTCTTCTTCAAAACCTTGTTTTGAAGAAGAAATCATTAAATTTGTTTTTTAGAATATGTAATTTGTCAAAATGTTCCAAAGCTCTACAGTTCTTCAATGGTAGCAGTGTTAACAATACTACATTCCAGGAAGCATTCTCACCATCAGGGCTCGCCAGTTCCAGGTCCTCCCGTAGCCATTTCTCAGAAATATGCCCAAGCCTTGAAGGTCACATTGACCTTCTTTCCTATTCAGAAGGCTGGGAAGCTTCCTAATGATAATCCCATACCATGGAGAGGGAACTCTGCTCTGTTAGATAGTAATGATGTGGGTGCAGACCTTTCTTAAGGAATGTATGATGCAGGGGATCACATCAAATTTGGGTTACCCATGGCTTTTACTGCAACTCTTTTGTCTTAGATGGATGTTGCTTACCAATTAAGGGCAGTCGAGTCTTTCATCAGATGGATCACAGATTATTTGATCAACGCACATATTTCAAGCAATGTATTGTATGTTCAGGTGGGAATTTGTAAATGAATCTTGTTATGTTCTTATTTTCTTAACCAAGATATCGACAAAGCTGGAGCAAGGTGCTGGCTATTCTATTGTGGATCGCATGCAAGCATTTCACGTGATAGCAATGCTGGTAGTTTTGGGCATGGTTCTGTGTACAAGCTTGCATTTGGGCCAAAATCATTTGTAGTGGTTTCAGATCCAATAGTTGCTCGACACATTCTTCGAGAAAATGCATTTACATATGACAAGGGAGTTCTTGCTGATATTTTGGAGCCAATAATGGGAAAGGGAGTTATTCCTCCTGATTTGGAGACATGGAAACCGAGAAAAAAAAAGAAGCAATTGTTCCAGGTTTTCATACTACATTCTTGGAAGCCATGGTGAAGGTCTTTGGTGATTGTTCTGGATGCACAGTACAAAAGCTAGAGGCAATGCTTTCGGCAGCTGAAGTTAATAAAACTAAGTACATTGAGGTTGACATGGAGGCAGAATTTTCAAATCTATCTTTGGACATTATTGAATTGTGTGTATTTAACTATGATTTTGGATCTGTTACTCGAGAATCACCCGTAATCAAGGTAGTCTATGGTACATTGTTTGAAACTGAGCATAGAAAAAAGTTTTATATACCATATTGGAAATTTCCGCTGGCAAGATGGATTAGCATCTCTAGCCTCTGAAGTGGCGGCCAATATACCTCCACCCACCTTCGATTTGGACCAATTACAAAGGAATCGATAAGCCAACTGCAAGTAATAATATGCCAAATCCAGGTCATTCAGTCTGAAAATCATTATTAGCAGTATCTTGCAAAGTATGGGTTCGGCAAACAATATAATGGCTGCAGGCTTTCTGGTTGTGGAAAATATATTGGAGAGAACAGAAGACGACCACACCAACAGGAGGGAGTGCCTAAGCCTTCTGAGAGAAATGACCAAATTAGCCAACGACATTTCTTTGCTCTCATTGGACTGATCGAAATGTTCAATTCTGGAGGAACTCGTTACATTGAGCGAAGTTGTGGGCACCCAGAATAAAGGTCTTGCTCCAGATTTGATTTCTTCTTTGTCTTTGTCTAAATATCTTCCAGAAAGTCCAAATTCAAGCAACTTTGAGAAGTCTGTCATCTGTCATCTGGAATACGAAGGAGGATAATATAGACCCTTCCATGCAAGCATCAATACCATTCAGATTGCATCAAAATTTGGCTTCAAATAAATAAGATATGCCCAGTTCGTAGTGTGGAGGTCTCGAATTGAACAAGTCATTGACATGGACAGCTACATAATTAGTATAGTATTTTCAGGATATAAGCTTGGCTATATTTGTGGAGTAACCCGTAATTTTATTGGTAACAATGTACTTTTTTATTAGGATATCAGGACAGGCTCTTCTGCATTGATTATCAATTATATGTTCATGTAATTCAGAGAGTGAATGGCGGTTTGAAACAACGCCTCATAACGTTCCACCTCAACAATGTTATCACTAGTGGTGTTGCACATATCAAGCTGGTAATCAAACGGTGGTGACACAGGTAAATGTCCTCAAACTGAAAACACGTGGTGAGGTTGGTAAACTGCAGCTGCAATTGTTCAAGTGGAGACTTATTTAAAGGATCAATTTTATTTAAAAATTGGTTTCATTTAAATGGAAAGCGAACAGTCATAAACTCAACACCTATATTTAAACAAAGACACCTGTCATAGCAGAGAAACAAGAACCGATGATCTATTTTTTTTACTGCAGTTGCAAAGTGGCATTCAAAGGTTCGATTGCCTTATTCTGTCTTTAGTTAGTCTACGCTCCAGGATTATTTTACATGGGTCATTAAAGCTAGAATAATGGAAGGTTTTTTTTTATCTTTAGAGATTCTTTTCTATTTTTGTAGTTTCAGGTGAAACAACGCCCCTGTTTTGGGGTCGATTTGTTTTCCCCAAGTAGAGTCTATTTAATGTATTAAAAAATCATTTGTAAAGGTGAGGAGGAGAGAATTCTGAGAGCTGGTGGAGAATAGAGAGCTTTTATTGTACAGTCTTTGACAGAGATTTTAATGAAAAATACACAGCTCTGGCTTTTGAGATTCCTGTGGTATGAGATTTAACATTTGTGTTCTCCTTTGTTTTATGTAAAGCCTGTTATGTGTTATTTCATTTCATGATCATTTCCAATTGAACAAATGAAGTGTTAAGGTAGAATTCATAATTTATATGCTCTGCCTTTAAGTTTGTTCATATTTAATGTTTTCCTCTGTTTGACAAGGATTCATCCTCTATGCCCTTGTCAGTTCCTCAACAGTCTTGCCATTCCATTTAATCTCAACTTGATGTTAAAATTTCTTGCCTACCTTGCCTTAGGGGATAATCTGTGTTCTTGATTACATTTCTCTGCTCAAGCTGTTACTTTTCCCATGTAGCCCAGAAAAACCCCATCATTTTATTAAAAACCCTTTTTATCAATTTACTAGCCTAAAATCAATGTTCTTTATTGGTTATCTCTTCCCGTTGAAGATCTTTGCCAAGATAGACCACAGAGAGCCCTCTCCTGCCCCGTAGGGCTTGCTACGAGGCTAAGTGGTTTGATGTTGCCTTGGAGTTTACCTTTTTTCAGCCTGAGGTGAAATTTCAAGCGCTAACAGTGAGTACCAGTATTGCAGCAATAATGCTGCAACTCCTGGGCTACCTTCTTTACTCTTATCAACTCGGTAGTTTGTAACAAACTTGGAAGCGACGGCGTTGTATGCACAAGTACTAGTTCTTACTACAGGTTGCCACTTGGTCAACCAGCGTAAGATCACTAGGAGCTCAAGCCAACTTCTATGGATTCTAGAAGAAACTCTATATGTGATGAAAGGAGAGAAAGATTACTCTACAGATGCTACTCTAACTACAGAAAGGAGAAAGACTGAAATGTAAAGAAAACCTAGTAAACCTTAATTAACCAACTAATCCTACTTTTGTAGAAAGCACTATGAAAACCATGAAAGGAATGCCACTACCTACTCAAGGAAGTAAACAAAATCTACCTAAGATATTTCTGGAAGTAAATAAGAAAAAAACATCTTTTTGGATTTTTATGTATTTTTATGTGAATTTGACATGCATATAGCTTATTGTGTGTGAATGTGGCATCAAGTAGGTGGCATTGGAGGGTGTCTTTGGGACTTGAGAGGATGTAGGATGGTGTGGATGGGTCATAGGAGGTCTCAGGTGGCCTTCTGGAGGCTTTTCCCACACTCGGTCTTCAAAAGAAAGCCTACAAGAAAATCTACAAGAGAACATAAGAAATCTACGGGAGGAAAATAGCGTTCTATAGGAGGCCTACAAGAGGAGGCTGAGAGAAGTTCTCATTGTTTTGAGGGTGTGAGAGTGGGTGGAAAAGGTGGATGAAGGTTGGAATGAGGTGTTAGGATGCCTAGGGTCTACCAAGAATCACCAGGAGAGAGGAAGATGATTAGGTTTGCTCAAGGAGAGAGGAAGAATTTCTATGGAAAATGCAGGAAACTAAGGTAGAATGGAGGTGAGATTTGGGTGACCTATAGGGCATGGATCAGATGGAGGATGTGATGGCTGATAAGCTGGCCTACTTCAAGAATATATCTACTGCAAAGGAACTGACAATCAACCAATAAGATCAAACAAGTAATAAAATGAGTGCATCTAGAAAAACGAAGTTTTGCATCAAACTAGTCTAAACTATGATCTATGAAAGGAAATGCTGAGAAACGCTACAAGAAAGGAAAGCATGAAAGAATATTATTGCAAATAAAGAAGTGAGCATGATGAAAAAGATCTAAAGCAAAGCAAAGCTAGACTGTTAACCTACTAAAAGCTTCAAACACTAGAAGTCCTATGAATGAGGAAAATCTGTGTTTTTTAGGTAACAAGAGGATCTTTGCCTCAAATCGTGGTCCCAAAGGGAGGAAGAGATGCCAAGGCACTATTGCTAGCCTTTTGAATATTCTCTTTATCGCTGCCTAACCTACTATAGAAAGCACAAATGGAAGCAAACTACTAAATCATCAAAATCAACCTATTCTTAGCCATTAAAGAAATACATTTAACAACAACCTAATCTACAAATTGAAATAAAACATAAAAATAAAAGTAAAGAGGAGATTGGCTACTTGGATTGGGCCCTAACCCAAGAGATTTAGCCCTCTGAGGTAACTCTATGCAAGCTCAAAAAGGATTCCACCTTTATTATCAAAGCAATAACAAGATTACATGAAACTATCTCAAAAATAATGAGCTCGAAGTTGGAGTAGATTTTACATAAGAAAAAATTCAACAAAAATGTGACCCTAGTGAGTCCCTAGGCCTCTCTACTTATACAAATGAAGCTACCAATAGCTTCCTTAAAATTAGGGAGGCTTGGCTCCCAAAATTCGAGATAATCATCAGCCATCCTCTACTTGCTCAACTGCTTCTAGTGCATGATTTGGCTGCTTGTACTCTGCGCTGAATGAAGGGGAATTCGAAGTGAGGAGTAATAAATGAAGGGGGTTCCCTCCTATAATTCCTCTCCTTTGTCCACTTCAAGTTATTTCTGCCCTATGTCGACTGGATCCTTGAATTTGACTTCACAATTCATCAATAATTTGCATTAAACACATGTTACACCACATGGCATCATAACTAACTCAACTCACTCTGTAAGCATAAATATAATCAGAAAATCATACAATAAGCTAAGAAAATGAATGATTTGACTAGGTTAGGAGGTAAAATGAGCCCATATAATTACCCATTTATGAGGCTCATCATGTACGGTCATACCTTGATAGTCATTCTCATTATTGGTGGTTTCTATTGTGCCTATTAACAGTTCACATCATTGACCGACAATCAAGTGATTTTCTAGCATGTTCATCTTCGACACATTCATTCACATGTTTGAATTCATACTTTGATCGGGTTGGGATGTAGTGCAAGACCTTGAGTTTTGTTTGATATAACTTAGGCTGCATGGAGTTATGTATTATTCATGATTGTATACATGTCTCTTCTATATAGATGGTAGTGACCATACTGTGGGACTTTATATTTATAATGATGTTGATCCTTTTATATCGAGGGGTTGCATCCATACCTTGGATCTTAGAATTCTAGATGCTCCTTTTCATTCGGATGGTTTCTCCCATGCCGTGGATCTTTTCACATAGTCCTTTCTATCCAAATGGCTGCATCCATACCGTGGATTCATGTTTTGATATCAGATATGTATATGTATATGTGTCCTTGATTTGTAGGTCTCCTAATAGTGTTTTTTCTTGTCCTTAAAAAATCTTGTAAAGCATCTTAGCCATAACTCCCTATTCTGCCTTCATGCTTTAGGAGGCATCTATTACATAGTATTTTGTCACACCCCCTTCATTTCCCTCTGTCATACCCCATGGCACCTGAAACTTGGCATTTATGTAGTGTACCCATCATGATATGCAATTCATATCCTCCCTGAAGACTTAACGAAAACATGCCTTGAGCCTTCCCTAAAGAAGTAAGCTCAAAACCCTAACTTCAGGGCCAGCGCAACTGTGACATTAGAAACTCATGATGATGGCAAGTTGCACTATATTAGCCTCACGCTGCCAACACATTTTTTACTTGGATACTTGCGTTGATCCATAAAATGAAAGTTTTCCCAAAGAGGATAGGAAGATTTGTGATCTAGAGGCTTCTAGAATGACGAGCTAGAGGTTGTCCGTTATGGATGTGGTCAAATTCTCCCAATGTTTCCCTTTGATCTTATTCCTATAGCTTCCTCCTTGAGATGAGGGCCTTCTGCTATCTTTCGAGAGATCCTAACTCCCTCTCCCTACCTATATATTCATCCTCTCCCATTCCCAAATGGTTGGTCTCTAATTATTTACACCCTAATGCTGAGATAGTGCGTAAATTCTAGTCATTTGGCTTGGAGAAGGAGTGCTTGGAGAGCTTGAGCTTGGACTTGAACATTCACTCAAGGAGGGCTTATTAACATCAAGGCTTGGTTGTATGCTTCCTCTTTTATTCATTAATATATACAACTATTGGTTTACTTTCCATAACTCCTTGTGTCAATGCATCATTTATCTTAATGCTCCTTGATATGTTAAGCGGATTACATTTTATTATGCTTGTTGCACTTTTATGCTTTGTTGTGTCTTTGGCCTCTTGTGTAGGTATTTAAACGTTGTGAGAAGTAGGGTTGAGCGTGAGGAGCAAGAGATCAATATATTCAACAAAGGGTGAGTTATAGCATCAGAACGAGGTAGGTCTCCTTCCTCTTATATCATTTCAATTGTAATTTAGGAAAGTGTCTCATAGATTGTCACGTTGATTGCTAGTCCCACTCATTGGGATAGAGCGTTATCTCTGTCCGCAAAGAGGATTTACCTAGACAACATCTTCACATGAAGTTGGGTGTCAAGGATTTTGAGTGGAATTTGGTACTTAAGTACCATGGTTTTCTACAAAAATAATTCAATTTGGAGATGAAGTTCTTGAACATCTCCTCGCTTAGCATTTCATACTGATATGTTGTTAATATTTAACATAAATTTAAATAGAAGAAGAAATACTTTGTATCTACAAATTTGAATCAAGGAAAAGGCACCCCCAGACTACAGAAGAAAGGAAAGACCCAAGATGAGGTGACCTAGTACAACCCTTCGAATCCACAAGAAAATAATTGCACCACGTAAATGAAGAAGGACACAATGAAAGGGTATGAGTTCCACAAGATACCCACCCACAACACAAGTGAGTGTCATGCCTAGTCATTGGTGGCCAAGATAAAAGCTTTAGATTCATATGCATGCTTTGACTCTGAGTCAAAACCTAACAAGGGGAATGGAAATGGGAAGAAGAATATCGATGAAGATCCCAACACCATCATTACCACAACCAAGGCCTAAAATATTGAGTGTGAAGATCCCGAAGAGGAGGGGAATCTCTTCCACTCACATATGTGGGTGAAGGGTTCTCCATTGTAGTTCATTATTGATAGTGGGATCTAAAAGAAACTCATCTCAGCTGAGCTCGTGAAGCAGTTGAGACTTCTGACGACACCACACTCGCAGTTGTACACCATTGGATGGCTCCACCAAGGGAAAGATATTTGCGTTAGCCATTAGTGTTTCCTACCCTACAACATCAAGCCCTTCACAAATGAGGTATTGTGTGATGTTTCTCCCCTTGAATTTTGTGACATATTATTAGGCCAACCATACTTGTGGAAGTGTTATGTTGTGTATGAGTCTAGGCCTCACATTGTTATTATTACTTTGGGTAGTAAGTTATACAAGATACTAGAGGTAGCCCCTCCTAGGACCATTTATTTGATCTCTGCTAAGAAATGTAGTAAGACCATCTCCCATACTAGGAAATTTGTCTTCTTTCTAATTCTCTCTCAAAGTAAGGGGAAGATTGTGGCCACATACATGGCCCATGTGAAGGGTTCCTCCACACAGCATAAGCAGGTGGATAAGGTCGTGGAAGAATACAATGATATCTTCTCCTCACCCATAAGGGTACCTTTTCACTGTCAGGTCAAGTGTTCAACCGATTTGACCCTTGGATCACCTCTACCCAATGGGTCGATATACTGCTTCTCTATTCTAGAAAATAAATAAATAAAGTGGCAGATCTAGGAATAGCTACAAAAGGGGCACATCCAACCAAATTCCTCACCTTGTGGGAGCCCAATTGTACTCATACAAAAGAGGGATGGGACCTAGAGACTCTACATTGATTATTAGGCACTAAATAAAATCACTATAAAGAACAAGTATCCAATCCCATAGATTGATTACCTTCTTTACCAACTCAAGTGGGGCAAGTAATTTAACAATACTGATTTGAAGTTTTATTATCACCATGTTCCAATAGAACCCACAGATATATGAAACACCACCTTCAAATCCAAGGAGGGCCTTTTTGAATGGTTGGTTATGCCCTTAGAGTAGACAAATGCCCCTACAACTTTTATGAGGCTGGTGGATGATACCTTGTGGCCTTTCACCAACTCATTTGTGGTTGTATATCTGGACAACATCCTCATCTTTAGAAAGAGTTGGGATGAACACTTGCAACATATTCAATAGTTCTTTCATACCCTACAACAACACAAGATATGTGCCATCTTAGAGAAGTGCATATTTGGCATGAATAAGGTCCAATATATGGGTTACATCATTGATGAGCAAGGAATTCATGTGGATTGACCAACTAAGATCCAATTCATTCAGGATTGACCAACCTTGACCACTCTAATAGATCTTTTTGTAACATTCTAGGCCTTACCAGTTTCTATAGAAGGTTCATGTTGGGATTCTCGCATATCACTTGGTCTTTGAGTCAAGTTACCAAGGGAAAAGAGAATGAAAATATTTTATGGTCTAATTCCCAACATAATGCATTCATTGAACTAAAGCACTACCTTTTCTTTGCACCAATGCTCACATTTCTAGACCCACAACAACCATTTGATATTGCCACTTATTACTCTAACTATGCTATTGGTGTAGCCCTCACTCATCAAGGGAATCTGGTGGCTGAGTCATAGTGAGAAGATCTCTAATACAATTCAGAAATACCCCACTTACAATAAAGAGATGTATTGCATTGTGTATTCTTTTTGGTAGTAGAAACATTACATTCTAGGGAGGAGATGATCATCCACACAGATCACAACCTTCTCAAGTTTATACTGACACAAGGGAAGTTGCAAAATGTTTGCCATTAGAAATGGTCCACATATCTACAAAAAATCCATCTGAACATTAAGTACAAGAAGGGAAACACCAATAGTGTTGCAAATTGCCTTAGTCGACCATCATTTGTGGCACTGACTACTATGCTCGACTCTTGTGGGAATGAGACTTTTGAATGGCCACAACTTTAAAAAAACAATACAGAATTCGTCACAACATACCAAATGTTGATGAATGTCAAGCAAGTTCTGGACTTCGACCTTTAAGACACACTATTATGCCACCTATGACACCTTTGTGTTCCTTCAAGTGAGTGCGCTAAGACAGTGTCAGTACTGGAAAAGTATTTTTATTGACCAAGTCTCCAACAAGATATCAAAGAATATATCAGATCCTACACTACCTGTGCCATTTCCAAGCCAACCATTAAGGAGAAATGCATGTATACTCCTTTGCCTACTCCTAGTTGTCCCTGGGAATCCATCCCCATGGAATATATATTTGGCCTTCTTTCTACCAAGAATGGTAACAAATATGTATTTTTGGTCATCGATATATTTTCTAAGATGGCCATATTGAATGCCTGTAAGAAGAGTATCACAGTGGAATCCATTTCCAAACCCTTCTTTGAACAAGTATGGGTACTGTTGTGCTCTACAAACAACCCCCCATTTCATATCATTTTTATTCATAAAACATTAACCTATGAAATGGGTCCCTTTAAAACAAAATTGATATCAATACTTTTATTGTTCAAAAAGTCCGATAATCAAATGAATGCGTTTATAAAAACCCTTTTTGAACAAACCCATTTAAAGAAATAAAATGAATCTTGGTTATTGCGCTAAGGCGATCGCAAGATCGCATATCGCAATGACATAAGAATTATACATAAGTGGCACAAAGCTTTCCGCTGATGCGATATCGCAATCGGCGATCGGCAATATCCAATGCACACCTTAAAACACCCTATGCCATTTGCCCCAATGCGATGCGCAATCGGCGTTCGGCGATCAGCAGTCTATTCCCACTTGAATCTTGATGCGCACAAAGCTTTTCGCCGATGCTATATCGCATTCGGCGATCGGCGGTATCCAATACTCATCGTTAAGGCACGCTCGTCATACACTCGATGCAATGCGATAAAGCGCGGTTTTCGATAACAAGCCGTTAAGTGATGGGATAGCTCAATTCATTCATATTTAAGGCTTAATCACTTGCGCTTAGCCGCAAAAACATCCATTGCATGCTTAAGGAGATTATTCGCCCGAATAACGATTTAATGGGCATTTAAAGGATGACAGGTTTTATACGGCCAATTAATGGGATCATGTCTTAAAATATTTCTATGGATTGTCTCCGCGCCCGTTTTAAAAGCTGAATATCTTATTGCGCACCTATTCATATGTTATTGTCACTTGCAAGCTTTCATTGTTATCTCTCTTTATTACGCGCAATTGCCTCTCTGTGCAGAATTCATTCATAGACAGGAGTTTGAGCATGATGGGAAAGAAATCAAAGAAGACTGCAGGTGCTTCCGCTCCACCAGTCACAGGACAAGCTGCTGTAAACAAGAAGAAAGGCCTAATATCTGATACTACATGCACGGGTCTCACCAAAATTACTTGGCAAGGCACTTACGACTTAATTGAAGCCGAGAAACCATAGAAGACAGTAACAGAAGCTGGCGCGGATTTACTACGGAAGTCTGATTGCACTCTCAAATATTTAGCCGACTCTTTCCTTCACAGAATAGCAGCCAGGGAGAAAATTCTCCCATACACAGATGTTGTGCGATGGGCGATTGAAGAAATCCCAATCTTGGACAGAACTTTCAGCACCAGAGATGGGAGGATTTTTGGATCATTCAAAGCAGATGACCTAAGGCAAATGTATCATTTGCCCGAGCCAGAGAAAATATATAACAAGGATTCCCTGGAGAAGTTTGCAAGCGAAAATGAAATTGAATCTGAACCCATCAAGGATTGGAGACAAAATCCAAACAAGCACAAACACGAATCTTCTGGTAAGTATTCGGTTGATTCTTTGGCTTCTCCTTATTGTTATGTGGGTATAATGATGTGTAGGCTATGGGGATTGCACGACTTTGCTAGTTTTACCATAGAAATGGTTCCTCTTATGGAGGCAACAGTAAACAATATAATTATGGATTGGGCTACTATTCTCTCGGATAAACTAGCAGTAGCTGTTCGTGATTTTAGAAATAAGACTGTGGTCACTGAAAGGAAAATCCCCCCATTTTATTATAGTGCATATATCTTAGAC
>APFE030424979.1:141073-157817 GCA_000404065.3 Pinus taeda
TTACAAAAACCACCTGTATCAAATCTGTAATGGCTTTATGGTGCCCATTTACTATTCCATTTTTGATAAACCCATTCCGAATATTTCCTATCAAGCTTCCTTTGATTTACCAGTAGTGGCAAGTTGGTTTGGAGAAGATAAATTTACCTATATCAGAGTTTATAGTAGCCAAGCCAACCCACATGTTCTCCCTTTATATGTTCCAGATAAGCTGCTAGCAAGAGAAATCGTGTATCAGATTATGGTTGAGAGTACTACACAGACTCTCAAAAGAGAAAAGAAAAGAGGCTAGCCCTCTTTTCCCTTAAGGTGTGGTGTCTTTACGTTGCATGATCTCAAACATGCAGAAAAGGAAGCCACAAAGATTCAATCTTTAGCTCTGGCCACAATCCCAAACAGGGCATTTGATCCAAAGCTAGTTTCCTGTGCCGCATTAGAACAAGCCAAATTGACAAAGTTTGAGCATCAGGAAGATATGTTTGATGACCTGTTCACTTCAATTGAAACCATAGGTCAGGCTAAAGAACTCGCTAGGATGAAATATAATGATGAAGGGTTGACTGAATTCAATAAAATTAGAGAACAGAGGTTGCAAACTCTGCCTCTAGATTTATTAGCGACGACCCCAGCGACATCGTCAAGTGAGCCTGGTCGGCAACAGTTAAAAGAACCTCCTTCTATAACAAAAGATCATAATAAGGAGCAGGAGGAAAAGCAGAGGAAGGAGCAGGAAGAACAGCTAAAGAAAGAGCATGAAGATAAGCAACAGAGGGAACAAGAGGAGCATAAGAAGAAAGAACAGGAACAAGTACAGAAGGAGTCTCAAACTGAGAAAAGGCAACAGACCACCACTGATACCAATGTGGGCACTACCACAGATCTTAAATTGCTCCAGGAATGGCAGAAATTTGATTCTATCATCAATGGAATAAAAGGTTCAAAAGATACAGACACTTCTAAGACTAACGACATGCAAGACGTTACTTTACCCCAGGTTCTAAGTGGAACCAGCGGCCCACCTAAGTCTAATGATGTTGAGATAATTCCAAAAGATCCCACCGATCAAATCATTCTGCAGGTAGAAGATATTCCTCCATTGGATGTTTTCTACAGCCCGAGGCATAGAGCAGTTGTAAAGCGATCAAGGAAAAGACGAAGGATTGATCAACCTTCTATCTTTCCAGAGCAAACAGTCATAGGTAATGTAGTATGGAAGGAGAAATTGGACCCCTCCGATGATCTAACAAAGTTGTCACAATATGCTGGAGCCTATTCGGTAGCAACAATCGACAAAGCATTGGAGGTAAGCCTTCTATTGAAGAATAAGGACCAAGAAATCTCTGCATTACAGAGGAAATTGGCCGAAACAAAGCAGAAGGCAGCGCAAGCAGAGGAGTAGTTGCTGGCACAACAACAAATGAACAATCAATTAACCCAACAATTGCAAGCGGAAAAGCAAAGGATCGACCAAAGTGCGATCCAGAAATAGAAAGAATTGATCGAGGCATTGGCACAGTTGAAAGCAGCGAATGAACAAATGGTGAAAACCAAAGATGAGTAAATCACTCAAATGTCATCGCAGCTAGAAAAGATAAAAGGGGCTTCGCAAGTGGCAGAGTTCAGAAAAGAAGCATCATTAATAAACAATGCACTAATATCTCAGGTTAAACTCTTGTGTCAACAGATCGCTCAAGCTGAGCTACTGTGCGAGTTAACTATATCTGTAAATGAGCAGGTAGAGAAAGCCAGGGATGAATTAAATCAAGCCGATGAGGCCATTACTGCACATCTTGAATGGCAAGATTCTGATCTGGGAAAAGAAGCAAATTTGCCCAGGATACTTGAAACATATAAGGATATACTTTTCATAGAATGGCACACTCAGGTGATGAAAGCAGAGAGAGCGGCTTCAAGATGTATATCAACTTCTAGCAATCTAGTTGATTTAGTCAACAACACTCTCTACTTGGCAAATATGATTTCCCAATGTACACCAGGAAAGATGACAACAACAAATACATTGGAGCAATCATGTTATCCTGAGTTAGAAGAAAAGGGAAGATTAATTGTCGGGATTAATAGTTTAAACTTGGAAGCATATTGGCTCTTCCTAATTAAGCCACATATGTAAAGAGCCGCCCTTAAGTGTTTAACAGATGCAATCGGGTGTATGATCCCAGATATTCAAGATGCCACCTATGCTGCCCAGCTCAGTTTGCGCCTCAACAAACCTTCAGAAGTTGAGCCAATGCTTGTAATAAATCAGCTCACATTCAAAGGAAAGCAACCGACTTGATGAATCACCTTCCAGCTTGCCAGATCGCTAGCCAAAATAGGATCAAAAGTTATTTATATCAATTTAGTAGCATTTCTGTTTAGTAGATATTTAAATTAGTATTGTATTTATAGACCCTTTAATGTTTTTAGAAAGGGTCGTAAAATTTTGTAAGAGACTTAACAAACTGAAGTTTGCACTACTGTGCTTCAGCCAATATTCTTTTATGAAACTCAACTAGTTGTTCTTACTTTAATGAGGAAGCTTCTTTATGCAATTGTGCACTATTGTCGTTGATTGGGAATGTTTTTTCGTTAAAGGAAGAACTGCACATAGCGATTGATATTTGGGAGTGTCACGCAGATCATATGGTATTTCTATCTATGTCTGAATTCATTCCGTTTATATGAATTGTTATGTAATTATTCTTGCTATCGTTGATTATATGCATGCGCTATAACAGAAGATCTTATTCATTCCACTATTGGATGTTTAGTGATGTGCCTTTGCTTTTAATCATGTGTATGATAATGATATAGGTATTTAAAGTGTGGTAATTTCGCTTCAATTGCTCTGCTTAACTATTTAGGCACAACAATCTTAAATGAATTAACATCTATGTTGTAAAGATACAGTCATCTATATGCTTGTGTTTTAGACATAGAACATCAAACGCTATGCTTTAGAGCTCAATAGATTCCCGGGATAGTTTCATTTATTTATATTTATGTTAATAGTTTTAGCCTTTCGCTCACCGCCAGTGTAATCTATAAATCATTCACCCATCCCATTTATCTATTTCTGGGAAATTGGTCCCATTATCCCCAGTCGGAGCCACTACCCCAAACGGAAAAGGAGCTGCACTAAGGTCCGGACCGGGTGGTTTCCCCAATGTTGTTGCAGCGATTTTCGAGGCATCAACAGGTACATTTCAAGGTCCCACAAACCATTATATCATATTAGGATATCAGGTTCCTAAGTGCATTTTGGTTGAGCCTCTAGTCAATTTTGGACACCAACCTTGCCAAGTCGACTAAATTCCACGCCTAGACTTATGGCTAGATAGATGTCATCAATAGGATGATTGTGCACATAATACACATGTACAACTCTAAGCATACACAGACATGGGATGAGAGTCTTCCCTATGTGAAACATAGATATAACAGATATCTCCATAACTCGACTAACCACAACCCCTTTCAAGTAGGCTTGGGATTTCAACCATTATGACCCCTTGATGTTGCACTACCTTTTGAAACTACATAGGATGAATATGCACATGTTCAGTCTGAATGATGGGTCCAACCCCTCATTACACTTGCCAACCTTAATAAAGGGACTTAAATTGATTGAAATGATTAACAGTTTGATTAAATGTGTGATTGATTTGTCTGACGGTTGATTACAATGATGTATTAGATATTTACTCCCAGTATTTATGACTTGTACTAGCACCACTGGTTCTTGGAAAAGTGTCCACTCCTTGAAAGTCTCACTCCCGCTTTGGTAAGTGACCCCCAAACCCTATCTCCTGGTCATTGTTTCGCCATTCTGTTAGAGGTTGAGGGTTTCACTGTGTAATGCTTCTGGTGTGATTTCACTATAATTTTTATGCTGCTTCTTGTGTTCTAGTTTGGTCTTCGACCTGGAAACCTGTTCAACCTCACTGTCTGGTAAGAAACACTTGCTCGACACTGGTTTTCACTTGTTTAATATACTCTATTGTGCTATGGAAATTAGCTTACTTGGAAAGATTTATGAATTTATTTGTGTGGCTACAGTAGGTTGTTTTGCTAGACTGTGCGACCGTTCCTTTCTTGGTTTCTTTGATTCAACTATTCTCAAAGTTCTCTGGTCATATTGCTCTATTTCTTTAACAGGTTTTGCTCTCAGGGTCTTCGGCTTCGGTTTCTTCTTCAACGAAAAGGTAAGGTCCCGTTCTATGCCATCATTCTTTTCTCCTTTTTACGCACTTGTCTAACTCACTTGCTTCTTTGTGAGCAGAGGGACCCTCAGTGACTGCAACCTAGATGCTTTGTCTCCGCACTAGTAAGTCTGAACCCCGTATCCTTGTATATTTTTTTTTCCTCGCTTCTTCTATATCTGTCACAAAATGCTCATAATTTGTTGCTAGTGTTCTCATTGCAGGTGGGTTCGTCTTTGGATGTTTTGCAATCGGCTGTATGGCGTGCTACCTAGACCTGGTTAGGGTTGCTCCTTGTCAAACTTGTTCACTTATTTATCTCTTTCATTGGCTTAGGTTAGCATAGTATGTTATGGATATTTTTGGTTGTCTGATAGGATGTAGTCGAGTCGGTTAGACTTGCATTATTTATGTCCTGAGTTATTGTTGTAGGCTTGTCTTCAGTAAGGGTTTCTACACCTGTCCTCTGTTACACTTCTTATTTGACTTATACAACATTATTTTTGTAAAGACTATAATGTGTTTTTAACAAAGATTTACTATTACTTTTAGAAATAAAAAGAAGGGTTTCTTCTCTAGGGAATACCTATATTATTTGTCTTTGTGCTTATTATTCGGAATTTGTATACCTCCAGGGACTTCTTTCACACTTTGATTTAACGATTCTGGGACTATTCGACCACGTATCTGTAGTGTCTTCCATGTCTTTACTTGCAAGGTCTTGTTGGCTTGTCGTCCTGTTTAATTTATGCAAATAGAACAGTACATAGGCTTTGTGGAATAAATACAAGTGAATTAGCTTTTACTGTAAAAAACAACTCAATATAACCATCTATAGATAGAAAATTGTGGGATATTAAAAATGCAACTTCTGTGTGCTTGGAGATGTTTTTATTATATTTCTCTTTCTCCAAAAAAGTCGAACCTGTTACAATGCATTTTGTCTCTTTTTCAATAATTGCCTGGAAACAGTTTCTCCTAACTGTTGTTGGTTACATTCTGTTGGTTACATTTTGATAGTTCATTTTTAGTTCTAAAATTGTTTATTTCCCTATGCTACAATCTGTAAAAGTTAACATGAAAATAAAAATAATTATTTGCAACAGTTTGTCTAATTAAACTTCTACCTTCCTAAATATTGTTTCTTTATGAAATTAAAATAACAAAAAAAGTAATGACTACAATGTTCACTTGCAATTTCCTCCTCAATCCTCTCAGAGACCAAATGACCTTCTGTCATGATGACCCATCAGCTAGATGCTCCCAAGGTAATAAAAAGTCATGGTTCCGTTCCATGAGCTCCTCCACAGAATAACTTGCCTTTTGTATCTACGCTGCGTCGAGCCATAAACTGTTCTCGATAGGACGGTTCTTCCACTTGACAAGATACCACTGATACTCCTTCCTACGAGTTCTCTTGGCCACCTGTGTGTCACAAATCTTCTCGATCTCATGGGGTTGAGCCGAAGGCATTTGCCTCATCCAAGAATCGCCTTCAACTTGGGTGTCTCGTTCTGGCCGTATCACACTGTCATCTTTTGGGTTGGCAGTATATGGGAATAGGTTTGCCACATTGAAAATAGGTGATATGCCTATATCTAGTGGTAGTTGTATTTCATAAGCATTGGCTGAGAATTTACACAGAATTTTACAAGGACCAATCTTTTTAAATTTCAACTTGTTATATGTGACCTTAGGAAATCGTTCTTTGTGTAAGTGTCGAAGGACTTCATCCCCTACATTGAATTGTACTTCCCATCGCTTTAAATCTGCTTGCTATTTGATTTTTGAATGTTGTCCTGCAACATTGATTTCACTTGCTCATGTAGATCATTCATTGCTTTGGCAAAATCTTCCTCATCAGCACTTCAATTTTCCAATTTCCCCAAATCCCGCAACTCATGTACTTCGCGAGGATGCATGCCATACAGGATATGAAATGGACTGTGTCTGGTGCTACAGTTCGGTGAATCGTTATAAGCAAATTCTTCTTGAGCGAGCGCACAATCCCATAACCATGAATTTTACCTAGTCAAACTCTGTAGCAGGTTCCCCAAACTCCTGTTCACCACTTCTGTTTGCCCGTCAATCTGCGGATGATATGTAGAGCTGAAGTTCAATTGTGTATCCAACTTCTTCCATAGGATGTGCCAAAAGTGTCCCATGAATTTTACATCCCTGTCGGAAATAATAAATCTGGGTAGGCCATGTAATCTAACAATCTTAGTGAAAAATAGGTGAGCTACATGAGTGGCATCACTAGTTTTTCGACAAGGGATGAAATTCGCCATTTTTGAAAACCTGTCTACCACCACCATCACTAATTCGTAACCTTGTTGCATTCTAGGCAGTCCCAAGGCAAAGTCAATGCTAACTGAGTCCCATGGTCTACTTGGAATCGGAAGTGGTGTGTAAAGTCCGGTGTTTTGACTATGTCCTTTCGTCAATTGGCAAACTTTACACCTACTCACATATCGCTGCACATCCCTTCGCATTCTTGGCCAGTAATAGAAGTGTCCAAGCTGATCTAAAGTCTTGTCTATATTGAAATGTCCGACTAGACCTCCTCTATGCTTCTCCCGAATAATATTTTCTCTCATCAAACAATCAAGAATACATAATCGTCCCCCTTTAAATAGTAGCTTCTCCTGCAAATTGTAGTCCAACCATGGACTATTGTTCCTCAGCAAGGGATTTTGACAGGCTTCATAAGCCTCTTTGAAATCTGCATCAATCTGATACAAGTCTTTCAAATGCTCAAAGCCCAGCACTTGTATCGTGCTTTCCTGTAAGAGCAAGGCTCTTATGGTCAATGCATATGCCACCTTGTTGGCCTGCCCGCTGATGTGTTTCAACACAAAGGTGAAACTCTGCAAATATTCGACCCATTTGGCATGCTTGTGGTTTAGTTTATGTTGTTTCATCACATATTGCAGCGCAAAATTATCAGAAAATAACACAAATTCACTCCCCAACAGATAGTGTCTCCAATGCCTTAGTGCTTGGACAATAACATAGAATTCCTTGTCATAGGATGAATACTTATGCCTACTTTCGTTCAACTTCTCGTTGAAAAATGCAACAGGTTTGTCTTCTTGGCTGAATACAACGCCAATAGCTGTATCGCTTACATCGTAATGAACCTGGAAAATCTTATTAAAATCTAGTAACCTTAAAATTGGCCTCTCTGTAATTTTCTTCTTTAGGAGCTGAAAGCTTTTCTCTGCTACCTTGGTCCAACAAAAAGGTTGACTTGCCTTTTTAATAGTTTCCAACATAGGTGCATGGATTTCACAGAAATTTCTTATAAATTTTCCATAAAAACTTGCTAGCCCATGAAAACTACATACCTCAAATAGGCTTTTCGGGGATGGCCAGTTAATGATTGCTGCAATCTTTTCTGGGTCCATCTTCAACTCGTTTTCTACAATTACAAAGCCCAAATAAACCAGTTCTCTTTGTGGGAAAGTACATTTTTTAAAATTTATTAGTGGCTTATTCTGTTGCAATTTTCTCCAGCACACTTCAAACATGTTGAAAGTGTTCCTCAATCTTGCTAAAAATTAATATGTCATCAAGGTACACTATCACAAACTTGCTGATGAACTCTTTTAGAATTTCGTTCATCAGTTGCATAAAAGTACTAGGGGTGTTACTTAAACTGAATGGCATGACCAGCCACTCGTACAACCCTTCATTAGTCTTGAAGGCTATCTTCCACTCATCTCCTTCGCTGAACCAGATCTAATGATAGCCACTCTTTAGATCAATCTTCATGAAGTATGTTTCCCCACTCAGGAAGTCCATCATATCATCCATCTGTGGTAGTGGAAATCTGTACCTAATGGTGATTTTATTGATGGTCCTTGAATCCATGCACATCCACCATTATCCTCCTTTCTTGGGATCGAGAACTATTGGTACTACACAAGGGCTCAAGCTTTCCCTTATTAGCCCTTTATCTAGCAACTCTTGCACTTGTTTCCTGATCTCCTCATTATCTTTGGGGCTCATCTGATATGCTGCCTTATTTGGTAAGCTTGCTCTGAGTATAAATTCAATATGATGACTGATGCTTCTTTTGGGAGGAAACTTGTCTGGCAAATCGTCAACTACAATATCACCAAATTCCTGCAGCATCTTCTAAATTTCTATAGGAGAATCAGACATTTCTATGTGAAACAGCGTTGTCTTTTCCCTCGTCACAACACCATAGTTCACTTCACTTCCTTTGATCTGTTTCAAAAACTGTTTTCCACCTATTAGTAATGCTTTCATCCTGCTTACTTCTATTGCCTCCTCCTCCTTGATGGGCACAAGTGTGTGCTTGATCCCCTCTTTAACAAACTTGTTTCAGTTTGTCTTACCATCATGTACTACCTTTCAATCATACTGTCATGGTCTTCCTAGCAGTATGTGACACATGTCCATTGGCATAACATCACAAATAACTTTGTCTTTGTACCTGCCAATGTGGAACTCAACTTACACTGTTCGTCAACCAACAGCTAATGGCCTTTCTACAGCCATGACATCTTGTAAGGGGTGGGGTGCTTTAGCCGCTTCAAACCCAACTTCTCTACCATCTTGATGGCAACCAAATTATCTGTACTCCCACTATCAATGATCAACTTACAACATTTCCCGCGGGATTTGTAAACTGTCTAGAATAATGCTTTCCTTTGGGTCCGTTCAGCTGTTTCTTTAGCTGGTTTCAGAAACACTTTGTTCAAAACTAAGGTTTCCCCAATTTCTGGTACATTTTTTGCTTCTTGGAGCAGTGCCTCTGCTTCCTTAGGTTGTGCAACAAAAGTTCCTCTCTGGCCAGCTTGTTCCACTTCAGGGCATTCGAAAGATCTGTGCCCCCACTTGTGGCACCTATAGCACTAATAATTAGCTCCTCTACCTCGGCCATTCCCTCTTCCTTGTTGATATGGTCTACCACCTCTAGTGTTGTCTTCTTTTTCTATTGTTCCTGAAGCCTTGGAGTTGCTACCCTCTTCGCTATTACTGGCAGTTTTTCCTCTGCCATAGGACTATCCTCATCCTCTATCGGTTCCCTGTCCTCTCCTAGCATTTTGTTTTCTAGTAATCTTTTCCTCAGCCTTCACAGCACTCTGATAGGCTTCTTCTATATTTCTCGGGGAAAGAATGTTGATTTCATCCAGTATTTCCAGTCTCAAACTATTTACATATCTTGCTATCTTCTCTAGGGTGTCCTCGGTGTAACCAGCTCTTAAGTTTACCCGGTAGAATTCTTTCGTATACTCCCTTATTGTCATCCCCTTTTGTCTCAAATTCTACACTTGTCGATACACTACAACCTGGTAATCCTTAGGTAGAAATCTGCCTTTCAGCTTGGCCACCATCCTTGACCATTTCTTTATTGGTAACTTGTTCATCCTTCTTCTTTCTACTTGGAGACTGTCCCACCATAGGGCTGCATGTTCTTTCAACTTTGTTGCAGCGAACTTGACTCTCCAGTCCTCGCTGACATCTTCACTTTCAAAGTACTTGTCCAACTTGATAATCTAGTCCAACAAAACTTTTGTGGATAGGCTGCCATCGTAATTTGGAATCTCCAGTTTGGGCTTGCTTCTGGCCAACAGGACCGACCTCAAAAACCTCATCTTCGGCCCTTCCTATTCTAATTTGTCTGTTGTAACTTTGGATTCTTCCTCACTATCATCTCCTATCTCTGGATCCCTTCTCCTTCCTTCTTCCACTACCTCCAAACGAGTAGTAAGGATCCTTATTTCTTCCCTCAGTCCTTCGTCTGCTGCTCTGCACACACCTCTCCCATGTCCTCATCTTCCAACTTCCATGTCTATCCTGACACTCTCAATTTCCTACTTTGATATCACTTGATGGGTCCAGCCCCTCGTTACACTCACCAACCTTAATAAAGGGATATAAATTGATTGAAATGATTAACAATTTGATTAAATGTGTGATTGATTTGTTCGGCGGTTGATTAAAATGATGTATTAGATATTTGCTCCCATTATTTATGACTTGTACTGGAAATACTAGTTCTTGTACAAGTGTCCATTCCTCGAAAGTCTCACTCCCGCTTTGGTAAGTGACCCCCAAACCCTATCTCCTGGTCATTTGTTTGCCATTCTGTTAGAGTTCGAGGATTTCACTGTGTAATGCTTCTGGTGCAATTTCACTGTAATTTTTATGTTGCTTCTTGTGTTCTGGTTTGGTCTTTGACTTGGAAACCTATTCGGCCTCACTATCTGGTAAGAGACACTTGCTCAACACCGGCTTTCACTTGTTTCTCCACCTTGGTGCTTAATATACTTTGTTGTGCTATGGAAATTAGCTTACTTGGAAAGATTTATGAATTTCTCTGTGTGTGTGGTTACAGTAGGTTGTTTTGCTGGACTGTGCGACCATTCCTTTCTTGGTTTCTTTGATTCAACTGTTCTCAGAGTTCTCTGGTCATATTGCTATGTTTCTTCGACAAGTTGTGGTCTCAGGGTCTTCGGCTTCAGTTTCTTCTTCAATGGAAAGGTAAGGTCCCGTTCTATGCCATCGTTCTTTTCTCCTTTTTATGCACTTGTCTAACTCACTTGCTCCTTCGTGAGTAGAGGGACCCTCGTTGACTACAACCTAGATGCTCTATCTCCACACTGGTAAGTCTGGACCCTGTATCCTTGTATATTTTTTTTCTTCACTTCTTCTATCTCTGTCATGGAATGCTCATAATTTGTTGTTGGTGTTCATGTTGCAAGTGGGTTCGTCTTTGGAGGTTTTGCATTCTGCTGTATGGCATGTTGGCTAGACCCAGGTAGGGTCACTCCTTGTCAAACTTGTTCACTTATTTATCTCTGTCGTTGGCTTAGACTAGGGTAGTCTGTTATGGAGATTTTTGGCTATCCGATAGGATGTAGATGGGTCAGTTAGAGCATTATTTCTATCCTGAGTTATTGTTGTAGGCTTCTCTTCGGTTAGGGTTTCTACACCTGTCCTCTGTTACACTTCTTATTTGACTTATACAACATTATTTTTGTAAAGACTGTAATGCGTTTTTAACAGAGATTTATGATTACTTTTAGAAATAAAAATAAGGGTTTCTTCTCCAGGGAATACCTGTATTATTTGTCTCTTTTCTTGCTATTCGGAATTTGTATACCTCCAGGAACTTCTTTCGTACTTTGATTTAACGATTCTGGGACCATTCGACCATGTGTCTATAGTTTCTTTCATGTCTTTACTTGCAAGGTCTTGTTGGCTTGTCGTCCTATTTAATTTATGCAAATAGAACAATACGTAGGCTTTTTGGAATAGATACAAGAAAATTAGCTTTTACTATAACAAACAACTCAATATAACCATCTGTAGATAGACAATTGTGGGATATTAAAAATGAAACTTTTGTGTGTTTAGAGATGTTTTTATTATATTTCTCTTTCTTCAAAAAAGTCGAACCTATTACAATGCATTATGTCTCTTTTTCAATAATTTCCTGGAAACAATTTCTCCTAACTACTATTGGTTACACTATGTTGGTTACATTTTGATATTTCATTTTCACTTCTAAAACTATTTATTTCCCTACGCTACAATCTGTAAAATTTAACATGAAAATAAAAATAATTATTTGCAACAGTTTGTCTAATTAAATTTCTACCTTCCTAAATATTGTTTCTTTACGAAATTAAATTAACAACAAAATAAATGACTACAATGTTCACTTGCAATTCCCTCCTCAGTCCTCTCAGAGACCAAATGACCTTCTATCATGATGACCTGTCAACTAGATGCTCTTGCATCACTGAAGCTGATAAAGCCACCAAGTATATTGAGCACATTCAACACATCAACCAACAAGTTCATGACATCTTAGATAAAGCCAATGCCAAGTACAAACAATGACATGATCAACATTGAGTGCCACATAAGTTTCAGGTGGGTGACAAAGTTTGGTTACATCTACATAAAAAACACCATGCCGAAGATCATTGAAAGCTTTGACCACTCTAATACGAGCCTCACACCATCACCAAGGTTGTGGGGTATTGTTTCCGGGAAAACTAGTGACTATTCAGATCTGATGGTTCCACTAAGATGGGTAGCTATCTTAGAAACAAAAAATTCAAAGTAACTTGTGTTTTCCTTTATGGGAGATAGATGACAGAGAAGCAAAGAGCACAACCCTTAGTCTTTCGCTTGGCTCCTTGCTTGTTTCCTCTCTCTTCTGTGATGAGCCCCAGAAATGGGTAATTATATGGGCTCATTTAGCCTCCTAATTTGACTTAATCCACCATTCTCATTATTTTATTGCATTTTTTTTATTATATTTATGCTAATAGAGTGAATTGGGTTAGTCATTATGCCAAAAAGTCTAATGTGTGCTTTATGCAGATTTTTGGTCAATTTTGAGACAAAATCAAAGGTTTAAATGAGCACTTGGTAGCCAAATTCGTGGAAGAACAATGGAGAGGATTTGTAGGAAGGTTTACCCTTCATTTATGAGCCCTTACCTCAAATTCTCCATCAAAAACTCGGAGCACAAGGGGCAGCCAAGCAAGTCAAGTAGGACTATTGTTAACTGCAAGTTTTGGCAACCGAGACCCTAAAGTTTAGGACTGTTGGGATCCCTAGTTTGTATAAATAAGAAGGCTTAGGGCCTCAATTGAGTTAGCTAGTTTGTAGTCATTTTTTAGGTAGAAGTTAGTCAGATGTTAGTTAGATTTTAGCTAGTAGGTTAGCTTTGCATTTCAACACATTTTCAAGCTTTTTCTTGTAGACAGTTTCTAGGATGTAACTATTATTTTTTGATCAATAAAGATGAATCCAGCTTTTCACAAGCTCTAATCCTTCTTAGGAGGCTGTAGCTCTTGGGGTTGGGCCCAACCCAAGTTCCCAGTACCTCCTTTGTGTACTTTTATGTGTCTTTGCTGCATTCTTAGAATAAAATCTGTTATTTAGGTTAAAATCTTGTTTTGTTACTTAGATTGTTTTTTATGATTAAAATAGCTTTTCATGCTTCAGGTTGATTTGAGAGTTTGAGTACAGAAAAGATATTCAGAAAATACCATCAAGCAACCCTTGATCTCACCTCTCCCTCCTTGGGACCATTAGCTGAGACCAAGGCATACTTGCTACCACAAAAACATTGTTTTTACCTCTTCATGCAATTGCTAGTGTTAGATTTTTAGTTAGGAAAGTTGATACCAGCTGTACTTGCATGTTTAGAATCTATTCTTGCTTAGATTTCATAGTTACCTTACATGATTTTCTGCCAATAAACTTATGTTCATCATGCTTATGGTTTCTAGGTCAAATTAGGTCAAAATAGCTAGATCTTTGGTTTTCCTAGTCTTTGCTTGATCAGTTTTGGAAAAATAATGTGTAGATCACCTGTGATACCTCCCTACCTACCCTTCCTCCATCATACAACCTACTCCAACCCTTAATCCAATATTCCTTCCCTTCATTTGCCCATTTTCCCACTTTTCCCTAATTTCTACATTCTTGTACATCATTGCTCCCTCCATCCTTGAACAAATCCAATCACCCTAATCACTCCCCAGCCTCATGAACCAGGTCCTAGACCCCTTAACATCCTTATCCAACCTCCATTTCCACTTCTTCACCTTTCTTCCACCATCAAGCCTCCAAAAATTCGCTTTCGGAACATCCTGTAGAAGCTACAGAACATCCTGTAGAACCCCTGCAGACTTCCTGTAGAAGTTCATGAAAGCAGTTTCTTAAGATCCGATCACTATGAAACTCTTTGGAAGGGTTCTAGGGACCCCTTAGGCCCTATTATCACCTTCCCAACCTCTTGCAAGCATTTCCTTTCATCAATCAACCTCTGCACAGTCAAAAATAGTTAAAGCGCATGCATAATAATTCTGCCAACTTACTCAAAAATACAAAAATATGTTTCTTTTCAGATTTCACTTCAGAAGTAGCTTGGACACATGCACTTAACCTTCCCAAGAATCAATGGCATCTTTTTTAGTAGCTTTCATCCTTTTTCTTGCATCAGTAGGGCTAGTTGGTAAAACTAGGGTTTTCCAGGGTTTGCATTTCCTTTCAGCTTTTTAGTTTCTTTCAACAAGTAGATTAGCCTCCTTTGAGTTAGCTTTCATCCATTAGTTAAAAGCTTCTTATAAGAGCTCATAGAAGTTGGCTTAAACTCCTAGCGGACTTGTGCCAGCTGATCAAGTGATAGCCGTGGCAAGAGCTAGTACTTGTGTATATAGCATCATCGCTTCCAAGTTTGTTATGAACTACCAGGTTGATAAAAGTAAAGAAGGGAGTCCCAGGAGTTGCAGCATTATTACTGCAATACTGGAGCCCACCACTTTGATAGAGATTCACCACTCCTTTCTCACTTGTCCCACTTCAAAGAACACCTGTAGAGGAAAAGCAGCAAAATACCATGAAAGCATATAGATCTAAAATACCATAAACAATGTAGAATTTTTGAGATTGCAATAAGATGATGGAGCTTAGTGAAAAGATTCACCTTCACTAAGTGGGCCCACAGGCAAATTATGGCGCAAAGTCTATTTTTAGACATATGGATCATGTCTAAGTTTCAAGATGTTGTTTATGGATGATTGGTCAAGTTGGAAAAAATAGATGGACTTCTATTTTTAGACAACAGCGGTGACACTGTCAAGTCTAATTATAGAGAAGTCAAATATTATTAGCTTATAATAATATTTAGACTATAAACTTTATCTTATTCTCTTGGAGCACTTCAGTTTGAGCTACAGATGTGGCACATGCAGCTGTTAGAAGGAAATACGTTTTCTTTGAGGGTCAGTTGAGTTGTTGCATGCATGATTTCAGTTAGAACTCAATCAGTTGAGTTTGGTGGAGTTGATGGAGTTGTGTTCAGTTTGGCTTGGTTAAACTAGTTGTAATTAGTCTAATTGCAAATAGATTAATGATGAGTTGTTAAAATAATTATTAACTTATAATGCAACTAAAGAATACATCAGTTAACTCAGTTGCATGTCAATGCATGTTCAGTTTAGCAGGGACAGGTGTAGGATCAAATTGCTATTAGTTGTGACTATAGTTGTGCATGAGGATTTGCACAATCAATGAGATTGAGTTATGCCAATGAGAATTGGCCAATACCAAGTGATTATAGCCTCTGCTCATGTGATTCCCAATGTGAGTGATTGTTTTGAGGTAAATACGAGTTTGGTTCAACCAGTCTCATCCATTCTTGTGCAGGTATTAAGTAGTGGAGGCATGCAAGCAGTGGAATAGATTTGGAGATCAGATCTGAGCTGTATTGTGTGTAACATGTGGAGATAGTGCTGGATACTTGTGAGAAGTATTGACTATTGTAATGTTACATGTTCTCAATCATTAATATACAGATAGTGTGGGGTTTTCAGCTGTAAGCTCACCCCGGGTTACATATTGTGTTAGTGTGTGCATGCTCTTGATGTTGTATTGTTATTGATGCTGCTATATTGATGATCAACGTAGAGGAGCTTATGTATTGTGTATGTATTCCGTAATAGTACATGATCAGGATAATCTCCATTGAATATGTGTTTATTATTCAAAATTTCTACATGGTATCAGAGATGTTGATCATCAGATCTACTATTCAAGAAGTGTGTTTACATTCTATTTCTTCAGGCAGAGTCTGTAATCGGGCCAGGTAGCCTCTGGATTCATCCTTCCTTTGGAAGGTGAGATATCTGGTGAATTCCCCTACAGTCGATCTCTGTACAAGAAATACCTTGTTCTCACGAATTCTAGATCAGAAGCGGTTGAGTTGGTTGCTGGTGGAATTCGAATTTGCAGCAGTGTTTTCTTGGTGTCAACGAGGAAATGTCTTTCAACAGATTGCGATTGGAGTATGCTCTTGAGGGCAGATCTGTTATACGGGAATAGTGTCCACTCAGATGCTGTTATTCCCACTAAGATGGGTGGCTATCTTAGAAACAAACAATCAAAATCTACTATTGATTCCTTTTATGAAAATAGATGAGAGGAGAACCAATAGGGCCAACCTGAGTCTTGCGCTCGATTTCCTCTCCTTCTTGATAGAGTTGCGCCGCTTCTTCTTTGTCTGCTTAGCTTCAAAAGGACCTGTGGAATCATAGCAACATACTACTATGCAAGAAACAAGGATCTAAATTCATAAATAATGCAGGATCAGATGTGCATTAACCATATACAAGCATATATAAACAAGTACACAAGAATATGGAAGGAAACAAGAATAGCTTTATTCAGATGAAAAAGTAGCAAGAAGATTACAACCATGTGCTCTGACCCAGCATCATCCTCTAGCTAAGAATCCCTTCTTCACCTCAAGCAAAGTTAGATCACCCAACACTGTGAATGTACACCAGAATACCAACAGCACTTCTCTATAAGATACAAAATTCCAGCCCCTGGATCTCTATGATGAGGGATCCATATATAGATGATTATAGAGAGGTGAGTCATATTTTTGGATCTTGATCAGTGTCTTCTCTCTGATAGTTCCTACTTCCACTTGGAGAATGATGATCTCTTACTCATCCTTGGTCAAAAATGGAGTG
>APFE030424990.1:0-21801 GCA_000404065.3 Pinus taeda
TGATAAGCAAGAAAATCCCTTGCAAAGGTTGGATTATTATTTCAAAACCAAAACACAAAGGTAGAAAAAACAAAGGAAAAGCTTAAGAAGTTTGATGTTGGGATTAAAAGTAGAATACCTCTTTCATCAGAGTTGTGAAACTCCCATAAGATGGAGAATCATCCATAGACATCTCTTGAGTAGCCATACTTCCTTGCTCTGTTTCCGAGTATGTGTCGCTTCTCCTAACCTTCCTCTTTGGGGTGCGAAATGAATTTTCTTGGGTACTTGATAAAAGCCAGGTATTGAGTTTTCCACCCACCCACCTCAACGTACAGATTTTGCAGTTAGAGATGAACAGATGGCAGATTTTTCCACTGAAACTACTTTGCCAGTTGTAAATACAATTGCAAGGCTGTGGTCTATTTCATAAACCAACAAACCTGTCACTCTCAGTATCACCTTTACCAGAATCAAATTTTACCATGTTTGCAGCAACTCTCTGTTTCTGACCAATTCTCAACAAAAATCTACCCCCTGGAGAAACGGAAATCATGAAGGAATGAACAAATACCAGTAACAGGATCGAATAGTGTTAACTGTGTCAAGCTAATCTAAGTGGACTGAACAATTTCTTCCATTTCAAAGCTGACAGATAGCCTGTTAAATAGGTGTAAACAAACATAAAGGATATCATCTTGTAATCACGTCCAATTAAAAAATGAAGATCCTCCATCAAGAATCCCACACAGATATATACATAGAAGTTGCAACTATCACATTTTGTTGCTCTTTTTACCTCCATGAAGTTACAGAAAGTGACCAAATTTTGCTGGAACATGAAGTTACAGGAGTATTACCCATAGAGGTAGACACACGAGTGTTTTCATTTTGTTAAAGTGAAAAGATGCATAAGCACAACTAAGGAAGAAAGAAGAAGACTAATAGTAGTTAATGTATGAAATGCACTTCTGATCAGCAACAATCTGCTCTTGTTACTTGATATTGGCCTTACAACTGAACAGGTCTATCAATAACCACTTTAGGAGTTGAATTTCACTTGCAACTTACAAGGATCTGCATCCAGCAACATTTGCACAACTTCTCTCATGGAAGGCCGCAAAGCTGGCAGTTTATGTGTGCAAGACACTGCAATTTTCAAGACTTGGATCATTTAATCCTTAAATGACTTGGAAATTTTTGAGTCGAGAACAACAATTAAATCTTCGCTCTTAAGGATTTTGCCTGAAGTCTAAGAAACAATATTCTTGTTCTCCCCAAATTTTGTTTCAATGGGCCCCCTGCCAGTTATGAGCTCCAGCAGAACCACACCAACACTATAAACATCGCTCTTTTCGGTAACCTTCAAGGAGTATGCATATTTTGAAAAGTATATAAACATGGCACCATTCAGGCTTCATACGTTTGCAGAAGATGTCAACGTAATGCATGCTAATGAATTTAGAGATCAAGGATTGCAAAACCTAAAAACACACCAGTGGAGGGCAAAAAGCTGTGTGTGTAAACATCAGAGAGAAAATGGAATACATGTGGCAGAAAAAATAGTAAAGAAACTTACCAGGAGCGATGTAACCGTGAGTGCCTGCAAAAACGGTGATTGAATCCCCTCCTCTGTTGCAAGCTTGAAGAACTTTTGCAACACCAAAATCAGCAATCTTGGCCTCATAAAATTGATCCAGCAAGATATTGGTAGACTTGACATCTCTGTGAATAATTGCAGGGGAGCAATCATGATGAAGATAAGCCAATCCATGAGCTGCCCCTAATGCAATCTTGTGCCGTGATGGCCAATCCAGATCATTATGGCTATGCAAAGCTTCAAACAGGGTCCCATTGGGCATGTATTCATACACCAGTAGATTTGAATGACTGTTGGATAGATAACAATAGAGCTTCACAATGTTTTTGTGGCGAATGGTCCCCAATGTTTCAACTTCTGCCTTTGCCAATCGATGGTCATGGTCTCTGTAAATGTTCTCATTTTTGTTATTGTAGGAATTCTTCTTATTTTTGTCCATGTAGATATCGTCCATATCCACTTTGGTGGGATGTCCACAGATGCTTCACTGCTACAGTTTCATTGTTGGGCATGTCAACGCGATAAACCTTACCGGATGCTCTGCTCCCAATCACATTTGAGGCAATGAAGGTCTGTCGCAACAAATATTCGGGGATCTAGGAGTATGGTGCTGGAGAGTCTGCGGAGAAAGGAATAACTCGTGACGCTCTAACACAAGATGGCCAGAACCAGATCCAAGACATTTTTCAGGGAATCAAGAACACAAGGGCTTTGCTACTCTCTACCAATAAGCTTTTGGTTGTTTTTGGTTTAGCATCTTTTGGACAGTACACAAGGGCTAGGCCAGTGTGGTGTTCTATTTCTCTCAATTCTCTACAATCGATCTGAATCCTCTGTTTATTTTGCAACATAATGGATTTCACCGCCGTCTATCCTACTCTGGATAAGGCCCAAATATCCTCTAGCGATGCTCGGTTCTCCTTTCCACTGTGGGTATGAATGGATCATGGAATCTGTGATCAAGATCGAAGGGATCTCCCACCCAAACTTCGTAGACCCTATGTTTATGAAATCTTTGGACAACTCCTCCCAGATCTCATGGGTGGAGTGGTGTATCGATTCAAAGATCAACTGTACTGACCACTAACCCAGATCTCACTACTCAAAGGCAGACATGAGTAGAACTAAGGATACCATTGCCCTCTATGCCGGATCTGGCATGTCCCTGCCTCTGGAGCGCGAAAAACCACAATCAAGGCGGATTCAGTATTAATCAAAGACTATTAAAACTTGAACCATTAGATCCATCCTCAAATTACAAGGAAATATGGAGACGACAGATGCATAAGACACCTATGCAGTCGCAGATCAACGACGACTCTGGCTCATTTATCTCTTGAGTAGCCATACTTCCTTGCTCTGTTTCCGAGTATGTGTTTCTTCTGCTAACCTTCCTCTCTGGGGTGCGAAATGAATTTTCTTGGGTACTTGATAAAAGCTAGGTATTGAGTTTTCCACCCACCCACCTCAACGTACAGATTTTGCAGTTACAGATGAACAGATGGCAGATTTTTCCACTGAAACTACTTTGCCAGTTGTAAATACAATTGCAAGGCTGTGGTCTATTTCATAAACCAACAAACCTGTCACTCTCAGTATCACCTTTACCAGAATCAAATTTTACCATGTTTGCAGCAACTCTCTGTTTCTGACCAATTCTCAACAAAAATCTACCCCCTGGAGAAATAGAAATCATGAAGGAATGAACAAATACCAGTAACAGGATCGAATAGTGTTAATTGTGTCAAGCTAATCTAAGTGGACTGAACAATTTCTTCCATTTCAAAGCTGATAGATAGCCTGTTAAATAGGTGTAAACAAACATAAAGGATATCATCTTGTAATCACGTCCAATTAAAAAATGAAGATCCTCCATCAAGAATCCCACACAGATATATACATAGAAGTTGCAACTATCACATTTTGTTGCTCTTTTTACCTCCATGAAGTTACAGAAAGTGACCAAATTTTGCTGGAACATGAAGTTACAGGAGTATTACCCATAGAGGTAGACACACGAGTGTTTTCATTTTGTTAAAGTGAAAAGATGCATAAGCACAACTAAGGAAGAAAGAAGAAGACTGATAGTAGTTAATGTATGAAATGCACTTCTGATCAGCAACAATCTGCTCTTGTCACTTGATATTGGCCTTACAACTGAACAGGTCTATCAATAACCACTTTAGGAGTTGAATTTCACTTGCAACTTACAAGGATCTGCATCCAGCAACATTTACACAACTTCTCTCATGGAAGGCCGCAAAGCTGGCAGTTTATGTGTGCAAGACACTGCAATTTTCAAGACCTGGATCATTTGATCCTTAAATGACTTGGAAATTTTTGAGTCGAGAACAACAATTAAATCTTCGCTCTTAAGGATTTTGCCTGAAGTCCAAGAAACAATATTCTTGTTCTCCCCAAATTCTGTTTCAATGGGCCCCCTGCCAGTTATGAGCTCCAGCAGAACCACACCAACACTGTAAACATCGCTCTTTTCGGTAACCTTCAAGGAGTATGCATATTCTGAAAAGTATATAAACATGGCACCACTCAGGCTTCATACGTTTGCAGAAGATGTCAACGCAATGCATGCTAATCAATTTAGAGATCAAGGGCTGCAAAACCTAAAAACGCACCAGTGGAGGGAAAAAAGCTGTGTGTGTAAACATCGGAGAGAAAATGGAATACATGTGGCAGAAAAAATAGTAAAGAAACTTACCAGGAGCGATGTAACCGTGAGTGCCTGCAAAAACGGTGATTGAATCCCCTCCTCTGTTGCAAGCTTGAAGAACTTTTGCAACACCAAAATCAACAATCTTGCCCTCATAAAATTGATCCAACAAGATATTGGTAGACTTGACATCTCTATGAAGAATTGCAGGGGAGCAATCATGATGAAGATAAGACAATCCATGAGCTGCCCCTAATGCAATCTTGTGCCGTGATGGCCAATCCAGATCATTATGGCTATGCAAAGCTTCAAACAGGTTCCCATTGGGCATGTATTCATACACCAACAGATTTGAATGACTATTGGACAGATAACAATAGAGCTTCACAATGTTTTTGTGGCGAATGGTCCCCAATGTTTCAACTTCTGCCTTTGCCAATCGATGGTCATGGTCTCTGTAAATGTTCTCATTTTTGTTATTGTAGGAATTGTAGGAATTCTTCTTATTTTTGTCCATGTAGATATCGTCCATATCCATTTTGGTGGATGTCCACAGATGCTTCACTGCTACAGTTTCATTGTTGGGTATGTCAACGCAATAAACCTTACCAGATGCTCCGCTCCCAATCACATTTGAGGCAATGAAGGTCTGTCGCAACAAATATTCGGGGATCTAGGAGTATGGTGCTTGAGAGTCTACGGAGAAAGGAATAACCCATGACGCTCTAACACAAGATGGCCAGAACCAGATCCAAGACATTTTTCATGGAATCAAGAACACAAGGGCTTTGCTACTCTCTACCAATAAGCTTTTGGTTGTTTTTGGTTTAGCATCTTTTGGACAGTACACAAGGGCTAGGCCAGTGTGGTGTTCTATTTCTCTCAATTCTCTACAATCAATCTGAATCCTCTGTTTATTCTGCAACATAATGGATTTCACCGCTGTCTATCCTACTCTGGATAAGGCCCAAATATCCTCCAACGATGCTCGGTTCTCCTTTCCACTGTGGGTATGAATGGATCATGGAATCTGTGATCAAGATCGATGGGATCTCCCACCCAAACTTCGTAGACCCTCTGTTTATTAAATCTTTGGACAAATCTTCCCAGATCTCATGGGTGGAGGGGTGTATCGATTCAAAGATCAACTGTACTGACCATTGACCCAGATCTCACTACTCAAAGGCAGACATGAGTAGAACTAAGGATACCACTGCCCTCTATGCCGGATCTGGCATGTCCCTGCCTCTGGAGCGCGAAAAACCACAATCAAGGCGAATTCAGTATTAATCAAAGACTATTAAAACTTGAACCATTAGATTCATCCTCAAATTACAAGGAAATATGGAGATGACAGATGCATAAGACACCTATGCAGTCGCAGATCAACGACGACTCTGGCTCATTTGCGCAGGTATCATCGGTAAAATAGTCAGGTTCCATGAAGCAATGACCAGCTATCATAGATGTGCCTTTACATATGAAGACAAGACCAGATCAAAAGATCTTTTTCTACAGATATCACATAATAGATCCCTGTCCTGTGGATCGACCCTCTCTCATCAGATCCATAATACAAAATCTGATACAGGGGAAAGATCCACCATTTGATGATCCCTCAGAGCAGGGAAAGATGAAGGAATAGAACAATGTTCAAATTTTTATAAACCACTAGCTGGAAAAACAAAAAAAAATTGAGTACAAAAATATGATATGGTTTCTCATCTGAAGCAGATCATCATGAACAAGCTAGGTTACCCTATAGATCTGCAAAGCTTAATCTACAATGGTAGATCTATGCAGATGATTAAACCCTATATTCTTATGACATTCATTTAGTGACCACCATCATCTTAAAGAGGGGTGGAGAAGCAAGATCAAGTAAATCAAATACAGAAGGTGGGGTTCCATTCAGCCGATTTTCTGACACTTCCAGCATGTTGAATTTAGATGGCCGAACTTTTGTGGTAATTGTCCTGTAAAATTGTTTCGATATACTAATAACCCTTCCAGAACTCGCAAATTCGTGAAACCAAATTAAACGCCCAAACCATTTGGGCAACCCCTTTAATCAACCGTTGAAATGGTTGCAATCGTCTAACATATAATCGTGTGGCTTACAAGATGACAGGTAGGCAGAGAGGGGAGTTGATTTCAGAGGGAAACGCCTTACGGCGTAATTATGGCCGTGTTTATGTTGATGACACGTATAAGAAACCATATAATAAAGTACTTGACATATTCTTACAATACAAAATATCTATCCATTGGAAAATAAGTTTTTCATTGTAATCCGAAACACATAAACACTATAAAATTTCAAATGAAATTCATTTGCAACTCATATTGTTCTCCACATTCCTAAACTCAAAGGACAATAAAAATCTATTGTTATCCTAACAATCTTCTATTTACATCCCCTGACCATGTAAAATCCTAATTCTTTTGTTTGCATAACTGAATATAGAGCATAACAAAGACAATAGTCCATATTGTTACTATAATGGCCCTCAGAAGAATTCTTATTCCTCGTAAAAGAGTCTCTCTCGAAACCAAACTGGACCTCATGATAGTATCAAGCACACATTGGGAAATATTGAAGACTTGAAGGTTTGTTGTGCAAACATTATGCTACTTGTTGGGCTACTAATGAAACAAGACCACATTCTCATTGATTCTTTCCCAAATAACACCAATTGGATTAGAAACACCCACTTTTTGAGCCTAAAGTTCAAAACAATTATATTAATAGTTATATTAACCTAATTTTCAGATTACACATATTTAAGTTCAATATTATAGCTATCATATTTTCTAGGTCCTTCTCCTTTAGACATATACTAAAACTGATATCTAATTTAAGATAAAATAGCACACAACAAACTCTAATCAAATTCTCTATTATGAATCAAGGAAATTACACACATATTTGTACAAACAAAAGTCTCAAGATAGGAATTCTATCTTAGGCGTACAGTAGTGTTGTTGAGAGATTCTCTAAACCACACACTAAACTAGGAGAAACTATATTCTAGCTAATTCCTATTATGTAGGAACAAACTCCTGAAATGGAGAATTACAACCATAGACAAGTAGGAATTAATTATTTCTAACTCCCCCCTTAATGACTACTTGTCATGATAGTGATTCACAAAGTCTGGTTGTGGTCAAACTGCATATATGTACCTACAAATCCACCACCATCAGGCAAATTGCATGTGCAAAACTTCCAAAAACAAAGAGAGATCAGTGCCTTTCTAAGTCAAATATTCATGTCCAAATAACGATCGCAAACAGTTGCACTGATTGCGCCGTTCGACACAACTATCAGATAGAAAAGTGCGCCAACCCTCTTGTGCTTAGACACACCAATATCTGATACTGTGAGCTAGGTGTTACTGGCGTCCACCTGCTCCTACGAGCACAAAGCTCCTGTGTACACGTTAGCCACTCAAGCAATATGGCACCACTAGGCCTGTCCGATCTACCACCACCAGGCAAACCCGAAACTTAAATGTGCCACCTCCAGGAAAATCCTGTAGCCACTAAGGCTCTATGGATGGTTCCTGGCTCACCAACAACCAGCCACAAAGGCAATCCATTACAAAGTGGTTTTAAGATCACCACGAACTTTCAAATACCTTTAAAAGGCTTACATTTCATTCAACATTTTGGAGTTTCTGGGTACATACAATGACCATTACAACAACTTGACTTTCTTATAACACATTAGGGAGTCTATTCCACAAACCACACTAACTTAAACAAACATCTACTTTGTTGTCCACCATAAACGTTGTTACTACTCCTTTATCCCGTCTTTTCATAGTTCACATCTTGGGCATCTTTGTCAAATAAATTCTTGGAACTCCATGGACCTGTCATTTGTTAGAATAGCCAATTCTAACAAAATAAATTCATATTGAGGTGGCTAATCTCAATATGTATATCAATTTAAATTCCAAAAAAATACTTCTAAAAAAAAATGTTTACTCGAGTATGCACAAAAAACCATTCTTCCCCCATCAAATCGAACACAAAGTTTCTCTCCTCCTTGAATGAAGAATGTAGTTGCTAGTTTCTTTCCTTAACAAAAGAAGCCCCTGCCTCTACATCTCGCTCACCACCATGATGAGCACAACTGGCCACTCTCCTGCACATTCAGCTGCTAACCAGTAATGTGAGGGAACTTCCCAATTCCCTGGCTCTTCGTCCTCCTCAACATCTCTCGGAGGTCACACCCAACTAAAAACGGGCACAAAAGAGTCACCGGGGATTTCCAGACCACAATGCCCTACCTCTTGCTTATCCTGCTCCTCAACAGGCGAGGCACCATGTCGATGAAGAATTGAACGATGGTGAAGTTATCCTGCGGCCCTGGTTGCATCGTCCACTGCACACACTCACCATTTACGACAATTCCAACAATGAAGTCCGCAGGGACCATAATAACAATAATAAAAATTACAACCACAATCACAATTACAATTGCAATTATGCTTCTGGTGTTGCGAAGGCCAAACCCTTGCAACAAATTGTTGTAGCATCTTGACGCCCAAAGACACTAGCAGCGCAATCGGGCAACAGTGCAATCTAGTGATGAAACATGGCGCTGTGAGATATTAATGAGATTGACTCACTCAAATTGAACACAGTGCTACGAGATATTTTCCGAGAACATTGCCTGAAATCTAACAAAATTCGTGGAGGTAAAACCAGGCAGGATATGGAGATTTATATAGGCGGAGATACCTCGCCGTAAGTATCCCAATTGGGATCAGTATGCCCCAACTAACCACATTCATCACTCCATGCCTATTTTTGAAATTTTGATGTGGAGTGTTGGTAAATGTAGGCACTCTCGACCTTTCTTCTCCAGGTCCAAATATTACAGTGGTTCTTGTCCTCAACAATTGCACAGGTGTTGATGAACACCAATGATTCAGCCATCCATCTGCAGCCTTCAGGCCTCACAGCTACTCGGTGGCTACTATGCGACCACGATTTAAGAAAAGCGCTCCGATCAGATCAATGTAGCTGTCAGCACAATTCGAGCTACCAACCAAGGTGGTATTTAGAATTAGATCCACTAACCACGCAAGCTCCTCCTCCACCATAGTCGGCATTTTGCAGGCACAACACAACACCTAAACCATGGGTATCCAATTCCTTTGCTGCAAACAAGGCACTTCCAACAATAGTATGGTCACTCGCACCAGATCCACCAACAATATCCACTTATAACAAAGCTCACCAGTAGAGTCGGGTCCCACAGCAGCTCGATCTACCTTCTACAACATCCAATCAACAACTCAACGCCCCATGTGCTTCGTTAATGGGCCCAGTGCCTGACCAATGACAAAATTTGTGCCGACAGGCTGCACTAGGGGATTTAAAAAAAAATTCTGAAGTGTTAGGCATAGCAGTGTGCCCTTTCCTCATGAATCCCCACTGATCGACACCCTTATTCCACCAGCAGAAGCGTTGATCCATTTAACTTCACAAAAAAAACACACTTTGCCTCTTGAAAAAATATCTTCCCACTGTCCACCAGGGGCCTCTCTTCTGCCACCTAGACACTGTATAATCGATGATGGAAAAACTCAAAAAAAATTGATTTCCAAACCAAGCTCTTTATTTTCTCACCCAGGAGGGGCCAGGCCCCTAAGGGCTCTGATACCAAGATAAAATAGCACACAACAAACTCTAATCAAATTATCTATTATGAATCAAGGAAATTACACACATATTTATACAAACAAAAGTCTCAATATAGGAATTCTATCTTAGACGTATAATAGTGTGGTTGAGAGATTCTCTCAACCACACACTAAACTAGGAGAAACTATATTCTAGCTAATTCCTATTATGTAGGAACAAACTCCTCAAATGGATAATTACAACCATAGACAAGTAGGAATTAATTATTTCTAACCATTTATTCTATAGCCAACTTGAAAATGGAAGTCTGCACATATTCATATGGCTCAAATTTCACTCTATTTATCATGAATCAATATATTTACGTCGTAAGGCGTTTCCCTCTGAAATGAACTCCCCTAAATGCTTTTCTGTCTTAATGTTAACCGTCAGATCTATTGTTAGACGATTCAACAATTATCGGCCGTCCAATTAAAACATTAAATTAAAAAACAATTATTAATTAAAAAATTAATTAAACCCAGCCTAGCCCGAATCCGTCTCCCTAGCCCAGCCCGTCTGTCTACCTAGGTGGGCTGTCCTGTGCTACACGAGCTACTATCTGGGCCATCCTGTGCTGCACGAGCTTTTTCTGCAGGAGGAGGGCTAGGAGGATGAGGAGGGCCGCGCACCGCAGATTTTTCTACAGGAGAAGGAGAGCCAGGCAAGGTTTCTTGTGCTTTTCTTCTATTTTTAGGGTTTTTTTGGTGACTGGTTTTCTTGTTTTCTTGTTTGTGCAGGAATTCCCTAGATGTACAGTCTAACAGATGTACAATCCAATAAATTCTACCCAGGTCTGGAACTCTGTCGATTTTTACGGTGCAGGACCAACACCTTCCCGTTGGTTTTGGAACTGACTATGTTTTTCATGGTGGAGAGCTGATGTGATGAAGGCTCCAAAGATTTGGGCATTTCGAGTCGATTAATGCAGGTTTGAATCTCACGCATAGGATATATCTGGAAACAAAAGCCCATCTTGCTTAGAAAACATTCAATATTTGTTATTTGCTTAGTGAACGAGACTGTGATTTGTTGGGCGAGGAATCGAATCTGGGGTATCCAAGAAACTAGTTGTTCAATTTTATCATTGCAGGCCTCCACTGGCTAGATCTAGGTACCATGAAGAGAAGCTTCAAATGGATGTCTATTTACACCCACAATCAAACTAGTCCTAATATTTTGCTCACCTCATCTTTTGTTGAATGATGGAAAGAAACCTTCAAAGTTTTTAGCCCTCGCAGCTCTGGAAGAGGGATATCGAGAATTTCATAATACAAGATGTCAGAAGTCTGTCAAAAACAACCATCCATATCTCAGTACATTGAAGAGCTGGCACATAATAGAGTTTCACTTTCAAAAATCTGAAAATATACCTACAAATTTACTTCTATTTTTGAATAAATAAAAGCATGTGATGTGTACCTGATTATAATGTATTAGCATATCACTTAAGTGATCTACACCTCTAAATCTGATGGGTTGAGGCTTTGGTTGCTGTGAGTAGCAATTATGTGCTGTGAGATGACTTTTTGAGGGATCGTCCAAATCAAGTTGTTGTGCAACTCTCTCCAAAACATCATCATAAGTAGAGAGCTTTGAGCTACAAGAGTTACAAACCATGACTATAAATAAGCCACCATTGTCCCTTAACTTTTAAGATATAAATATAACTCCCTCCCTCTATATAATTACAAACACCTAGGTTCAAATCACTTACAGTTCCAAACAAAAATCGTCTTCCTTGGACCTATCCAGGCGCTGAAAATGTACAATCTACAGAAGAAAATCACCACTAAAAATTTAATAATATTCTCTATTCACCCCACTTGGCAATGGAAGATACAGATGCAACATAATTCACAAAGGCGGAATTTTGGATAAAAGAAATAATTAACAAATCGTATAGAAAAATTTGGTATGTAAAATCCTACATAAAATTTATATAGGAGAAATTTAGCCATACATCATTAAATGAAGGCAATTATTATTAGCCTTAGTCTTATTTCTATGCAGATAATGATGCAGGGTAACATATATTTTACATGTTATTCTTCTAACACCTAACATTTTTATTTCTTGCAACAGAATGGTGCCTCTACATTGGGCACTTTCATAAAAATTACAAAACAAACAAGTAAGTCACACCAGGGAACTACGGTGCATTATAATAGAAATCGGGCAATTAACATTTCTAAGCTACGTAAATGAGATTCTAAGCAATGATAATGTTTGCAAAATATTGGTAAAATAAAAAATACAAAATATCCAAAAAGACAAAAAATAATTTTATGCACCGCTGTCTGTGGGCAGGTTGATTCTTCATGAATCTCGTGATATTCATGACACTGAAAATATTGCACTGTTTACTGCAATAATATTGCTTTGGGGTAAAAAATTGTGACATATATCATGTTGTACTTATCAGTTTGATGTTTTATTTGACATGAAGCAATTTTTGCAGAATAATTTACTGAAATTACCCACACAAATTATAGTGGAACTAATGCTTTGACATTGAAGCTAACTGAATTGTCGTAGTTTGACTTTGGATGTGTTGGTCTTTTCTGGAATATTTTTTGGTTGATTTTGCTGGAAATTTGGCAGGGCTTTGTTAGAAATGTAAGTTTGAGCTGTTTAATCTGCACAATTTGAGTGCCATGAGGTTTTTCAGGGTGTTGAATCCATTTATGAGTTCGAAAATGCATTCTAAACAATGAAAAATCACAATCTCACCCAAAATTGTATCACCGAATTTTGGCCAATAGAGTCAAAACTTCTAATAGTTACATTATGCCAATTAAATTTTGCAAAACACCATTTATGATAAATTCTTCGATTGAGACCTACAACCTGCAGATATTATTATAATTTTCAAAGTTGAAGGGTTGAAGCCTTGAAAGTGATTAATAGATTATAAAAGGAAAAGTATAATTAATTTTCACATCTCCAGTTCAGACACCTTATCAGAACAGATCATCAATATTTATAACATATATGGATACTTGAATATCAAACATTAGTATGATTCATACAAATCACGACATTATAATTTATTGCTTCGAATCACATGAAATTCAATCAATAAGGATATAATTTATCTCTTTGTTTTCCAAATGGTCTTTCTTCCCTTATTCCTTTTAGATCAACCGGGATATTTATTGAATCTTTACGAAAATGTTATTCGCATCAGTACATGACCAAGTATCTTGATAAAAAGTGAGCAATAGGATCTGAAGGAATTGATGAAGGTGGGTGGAAAAGTACTTGGCAAGAAGCAGATACGGTATCTGGATCTGGTATCCTTGGGTGGAACAAGGGTAGAACTTCTGCCATAGTGTTCACCTTTTAGAAGAATTTGACAAATCACTCTGAAGCTGTGGAATCTGCTACTCACAGCCCCTTGTACCATACTGTCTATTATTATTGGCCATGGCTAGGTGTTCTGCACAGACTGGTATCCAGAATTCATGAAGACTCCCCCAATCAAGCCCCCATGAAAATGTCCTGTGGAGCAAAGTTCGTGGCCATCTTTTGTTGAATGATGGAAAGAAACCTTCAAAGTTTTTAGCCCTCGCAGCTCTGGAAGAGGGATATCGAGAATTTCATAATACAAGATGTCAGAAGTCTGTCAAAAACAACCATCCATATCTCAGTACATTGAAGAGCTGGCACATAATAGAGTTTCACTTTCAAAAATCTGAAAATATACCTACAAATTTACTTCTATTTTTGAATAAATAAAAGCATGTGATGTGTACCTGATTATAATGTATTAGCATATCACTTAAGTGATCTACACCTCTAAATCTGATGGGTTGAGGCTTTGGTTGCTGTGAGTAGCAATTATGTGCTGTGAGACGACTTTTTGAGGGATCGTCCAAATCAAGTTGCTGTGCAACTCTCTCCAAAACATCATCATAAGTAGAGAGCTTTGAGCTACAAGAGTTACAAACCATGACTATAAATAAGCCACCATTGTCCCTTAACTTTTAAGATATAAATATAACTCCCTCCCTCTATATAATTACAAACACCTAGGTTCAAATCACTTACAGTTCCAAACAAAAATCGTCTTCCTTGGACCTATCCAGGCGCTGAAAATGTACAATCTACAGAAGAAAATCACCACTAAAAATTTAATAATATTCTCTATTCACCCCACTTGGCAATGGAAGATACAGATGCAACATAATTCACAAAGGCGGAATTTTGGATAAAAGAAATAATTAACAAATCGTATAGAAAAATTTGGTATGTAAAATCCTACATAAAATTTATATAGGAGAAATTTAGCCATACATCATTAAATGAAGGCAATTATTATTAGCCTTAGTCTTATTTCTATGCAGATAATGATGTAGGGTAACATATATTTTACATGTTATTCTTCTAACACCTAACATTTTTATTTCTTGCAACAGAATGGTGCCTCTACATTGGACACTTTCATAAAAATTACAAAACAAACAAGTAAGTCACACCAGGGAACTACAATGCATTATAATAGAAATCGGGCAATTAACATTTGTAAGCTACGTAAATGAGATTCTAAGGAATGATAATGTTAGCAAAATATTGGTAAAATAAAAAATACAAAATATCCAAAAAGACAAAAAATAATTTTATGCACCGTTGTCTGTGGGCAGGTTGATTCTTCATGAATCTCGTGATATTCATGACACTGAAAATATTGCACTGTTTACTGCAATAATATTGCTTTGGGGTAAAAAATTGTGACATATATCATGTTGTACTTATCAGTTTGATGTTTTATTTGACATGAAGCAATTTTTGTAGAATAATTTACTAAAATTACCCACACAAATTATAGTGGAACTAATGCTTTGACATTGAAGCTAACTGAATTGTCGTAGTTTGACTTTGGATGTGTTGGTCTTTTCTGGAATATTTTTTGGTTGATTTTGCTGGAAATTTGGCAGGGCTTTGTTAGAAATGTAAGTTTGAGCTGTTTAATCTGCACAATTTGAGTGCCATGAGGTTTTTCAGGGTGTTGAATCCATTTATGAGTTCGAAAATGCATTCTAAACAATGAAAAATCACAATCTCACCCAAAATTGTATCACCGAATTTTGGCCAATAGAGTCAAAACTTCTAATAGTTACATTATGCCAATTAAATTTTGCAAAACACCATTTATGATAAATTCTTCGATTGAGACCTACAACCTGCAGATATTATTATAATTTTCAAAGTTGAAGGGTTGAAGCCTTGAAAGTGATTAATAGATTATAAAAGGAAAAGTATAATTAATTTTCACATCTCCAGTTCAGACACCTTATCAGAACAGATCATCAATATTTATAACATATATGGATACTTGAATATCAAACATTAGTATGATTCATACAAATCACGACATTATAATTTATTGCTTCGAATCACATGAAATTCAATCAATAAGGAGATAATTTATCTCTTTGTTTTCCAAATGGTCTTTCTTCCCTTATTCCTTTTGGATCAACCAGGATATTTATTGAATCTTTACGAAAATGTTATTCGCATCAGTACATGACCAAGTATCCTGATAAAAAGTGAGCAATAGGATCTGAAGGAATTGATGAAGGTGGGTGGAAAAGTACTTGGCCAGAAGCAGATACGGTATCTGGATCTGGTATCCTTAGGTGGAACAAGGGTAGAACTTCTGCCATAGTGATCACCTTTTAGAAGAATTTGACAAATCACTCTGAAGCTGTGGAATCTGCTACTCACAGCCCCTTGTACCATACTGTCTGTTATTAGTGGCCATGGCTAGGTGTTCTGCACAGACTGGTATCCAGAATTCATGAAGACTCCCCAATCAAGCCCCCATGAAAATGTCCTGTGGAGCAAAGTTCGTGGGCATCTTTTGTTGAATGATGGAAAGAAACCTTCAAAGTTTTTAGCCCTCGCAGCTCTAGAAGAGGGATACCGAGAATTTCATAATACAAGATGTCAGAAGTCTGTCAAAAACAACCATCCATATCTCAGTACATTGAAGAGCTGGCACATAATAGAGTTTCACTTTCAAAAATCTGAAAATATACCTACAAATTTACTTCTATTTTTGAATAAATAAAAGCATGTGATGTGTACCTGATTATAATGTATTAACATATCACTTAAGTGATATACACCTCTGAATCTGATGGGTTGAGGCTTTGGTTGCTGTGAGTAGCAATTATGTGCTGTGAGACGGCTTTTTGAGGGATCGTCCAAATCAAGTTGCTGTGCAACTCTCTCCAAAACATCGTCATAAGTAGAGAGCTTTGAGCTACAAGAGTTACAAACCATGACTATAAATAAGCCACCATTGTCCCTTAACTTTTAAGATATAATTATAATTCCCTCCCTCTATATAATTACAAATACCAAGGTTCAAATCACTTACAGTTCCAAACAAAAATCGTCTTCCTTGGACCTATCCAGGCGCTGAAAATGTACAATCTACAGAAGAAAATCACCACTAAAAATTTAATAATCTTCTCTATTCACCCCACTTGGCAATGGAAGATACAGATGCAACATAATTCATAAAGACAGAATTTTGGATAAAAGAAATAATTAACAAATCGTACAGAAAAATTTAGTATGTAAAATACTACATAAAATTTATAGACAAGAAATTTAGCCATACATCATTAAATGAAGGCAATTATTATTAGCCTTAGTCTTATTTCTATGCAGATAATGATGCAAGGTAACATATATTTTACATCTTATTCTTCTAACACCTAACATTTTTATTTCTTGCAACAGAATGGTGCCTCTACATTGGGCACTTTCATAAAAATTACAAAACAAACAAGTAAGTCACACCATGGAACTATGGTGCATTATAATAGAAATCGGGCAATTAACATTTGTAAGCTATGTAAATGAGATTTTAAGCAATGATCATGTTTGCAAAATATTGGTAAAATAAAAAAATACAAAATATCTAAAAAGACAAAAAATAATTTTATGCACCTCTGTCTGTGGGCAGGTTGATTCTTCATGAATCTCGTGATATTCATGAGACTGAAAATATTGCACTGTTTACTGCAATAATGTTGCTTTGGGTAAAAAATTGTGACATATATCATGTTGTACTTATCAGTTTGATGTTTTATTTGACATGAACCAATTTTTGCAGAATAATTTACTGAAATTACCCACACAAATTATAGTGGAACTAATGCTTTTACATTGAAGCTAACTGAATTTCCGTAGTTTAACTTTGGATGTGTTGGCCTTTTTTGGCATATTTTTTTGGTTGATTTCACTGGAAATTTGGCAGGGCTTTGTTAGAAATGTAAGTTTGAGCTGTTTAATCTGCACAATTTGAGTGCCATGAGGTTTTTCAGGGTGCTGAATCCATTTATGAGTTCGAAAATGCATTTTAAACAATGAAAAATCACAATCTCACCCAAAATTGTATCACCGAATTTTGGCCAATAGAGTCAAATCTCCTAATAGTTAGATTGTGCCAATTAAATTTTGCAAAACACCATTTATGATAAATTATTCGATTGAGACCTACAACATGCAGATATTATTATAATTTTCAAAGTTGGAGGGTTGATGCCTTGAAAGTGATTAATAGATTATAAAAGGAAAAGTATAATTAATTTTCACATCTCCAGTTCAGACACCTTATCAGAACAGATCATCAATCTTTATAACATATATGGATACTTCAATACCAAACATTAGTATGATTCATACAAATCACGAAATTATAATTTATTGCTTCGAATCACATGAAATTCAATCAATAAGGAGATAATTTATCTATTTGTTTTCCAAATGGTCTTTCTTCCCTTATTACTTTTGGATGAACTAGGATATTTATTGAATATTTACAAAAATGTTATTTGCATCAGTACATGACCAAGTATCCTGATAAAAGGTGAGCAATAGGATCTGAAGGAATTGATGAAGGTGGGTGGAAAAGTACTTGGCCAGAAGCAGATACGGTATTTGGATCTGGTATCCTTGGGTGGAACAAGGGTAGAACTTCTGCCATAGTGATCACCTTTTAGAAGAGTTTGACAAATCACTCTGAAGCTGTGGAATCTGCTGCTCACAGCCCCTTGTACCATATTGTCTATTATTAGTGGCCATGGCTAGATGTTCTGCACAAACTGTCATCCAGAATTCATGAAGACTCCCCAATCAAGCCCCCATGAAAATGTCCTGTGGAGCAAAGTTCGTGGCCATGTTCAGAATCCGACTGCTCCAGTTCTAGGGTAATAACCAGACTCTCCAACCCACATATCACAGTTGGACAATAAAACCATGCCATGAACTCTCTGTATGTTGCAGCCCTTAATAATACCTGATGCATGTGAGGTAAAATGAAAAGCACAAATCCACAGGGCATTAACGCCCACTTATTGCTCACATGCTTGGGATGACAATTGGGTTTATGGTGCAATGCCATGACTTAGAAGGTATAATATGATGGGAGGGGGTAGATGGACAGACCCTCCATCTATTCTCATCACTCCGAATTCCACACCCAAGGTGACTTGGATGTAAGCGGTTGAATTATGGATACAAGGTACCTGAGGATTCTAGCAAGGTAAACATCGTTTTGGCGCTGTATCCCTAACACAGTAGCACATTTTATCCCCTTCTTGATCAACACAAGGTCTTGATAAACCAAAAGTGTTTCTGCTCATTGTTAGAAACATAAACCAGACCCCAAGCATAGGTAAGTTCTTGATCTCCTTCACTATCTAGAATGATCCCCCTTGCACCTGCCTCCCATAGCAACCATAGGGTTTTACTGCTTAACTTCAAATAATTTATGAATTTTTATCTTCTCAGGTGTTAGCATGTACAAACAAATGCCTACTTGACTTGTACAGACATCCCTGGTGTGACTCACTTGTTTGTTTTGTAATTTTTATGAAAGTGCCCAATGTAGAGGCACCATTCTGTTGCAAGAAATAAAAATCTTAGGTGTTAGAAGAATAACATGTAAAATATATGTTAGCTAATAATTTTCCCTACATCATTATCTGCATAGAAATAAGACTAAGGCTAATAATAATTGTCTTCATCTAATGATGTATGGCTAAATTTCTCCTCTGTAAATTTTATGTAGGATTTTACATACTAAATTTTTCTGTACGATTTGTTAATTATTTCTTTTATCCAAAATTTTGTCTTTATGAATTATGTTGCATCTATATCTTCCATTGCCAAGTGGGGTGAATAGAGAAGATTATTAAATTTTTAGTCGTGATTTTCTTCTGTAGATTGTACATTTGCAACATTGCAAAGCACTTATTTTCCAAAGAACATTGCTAAGTAGTAAGCACTTAAACATGGAAATGAAGATATTTCATGTAAACGAATAAACAAAGAAAGAACCATAAAACCATGTTAAATAAACAAACAAACAAAGAAAAAAAAAAAAAATTGGCCTTGACAAGTTACAACACTTGACATAAAACTAAAAACAGGACATCACTAGGGAACTGCGGTGCATTATAATAGAAATCAGGTAATTAACATTTGTGAGCTACGTAATTGAGATTGTAAGCAATGAACTCAGTGCCCATTTCGGTACAGGAAACATTTATGGTACAGAAACATATTCAAGGAAAACATAAACGATGCTATAGAAAAAATACAAAGCACTCTCAAACACAGACCTTGGCAAACCTAAGATATTTAGTAAAAATTGAAGAATTTTTGTAGCCCTGATGATTATAATAGATATATAATTAAAAGCAGGGCATCACATGAGAACTATAGTTCTTAATTAATAGAAATCAAAAAATTAATATCTGGGTACTATGTAATAGAGATTCTAAGCATTTTACTTCGTGATCATTTCTGTATAGGACACTTCAAATGTTTCATATAGGCACCTTAAAGTTTAGGTCGTCATGATTAAGGGGAGGTTTGTTAGAGTATTAGTGAAGACGTCAACAAACCCTATTCTTATAACGACGGTAGATGGCAGTCGGCAGCAAGCGGCGGAGTCGGCAAGAGTAGTTGAAGAAATAATGACAGTTGTTGTAGTTTCTACGATAGCCAAGATGCATAATTTTTCATGTTTGTGAATGAAATGATCAAGATTTCTTGAAGAGTCTTCCCAGTTCCATCAGATACATATTAATATTTATGGTCAACAATGTAAGCTCATGGCTATTGTTTCTCCCTGATGTAGCATGTTATGTACCTAGGGGGGGTAATATGGGGTACCGAGGGAGGTACCCAAGGTAATAATGTAATAATGGGATGGGCCATAGTAATAAATAAGGTGGTTACCCCATGTCATGTAAGGGACCACAAGTAGTTAATAATAATGTAAGGGGCCCATGGTATTAGTTGATGGTATGAGGAAACCATGGTAATGATGCATGGTATTGTATGTATGAGGCCTATATAGAGGCTAGAGACTCCACATGGAGAGATATGAAGAGCAATATTCTTATATGAACAAGCATATGGCTTGTGGAGTGTTCTCCTTCCTTAAGGAGTGAATGTATGGTGTTGCCCTACCTTAAGGGTTTGATCAATAAAGGAGCATTTATATCTATTTCTATCTTTTTATTCTTGGGTTATTTCTGTTATCATATATTTCTGGGTTAGATCTACAACAAGTGGTATCAGAGCACTTTCTTGGGCACAAAAGTGGAATTTTTTTTTACTTTTGGCAGGATTTCAAGGGCAGCGAGTTTGCAGATCAAATCTATACGTTTTGGTTCAAGATCTGAAAAATATGATTGCATATCTGTATTATTTGTGAAAAAATAGCCGATTTCAAAAAAAAAATCGGTCAAATCGGAGTCCGGATGAAGGAGGTATCGCTGATAAAAAAATCAGTAGGGTTGGAGACAAATTTTCGGGGCAGTGAATTTGGGGCACCGATCTAGACGTCCTGGTGCAAGATCTGAAAGATCTAATTGCAGATCTAGAATCCTTGTGAAAAAAAACCCAATTTCAAAAAACAAATCAGGCGAATCGGAGTCCGGATGAGGGAGATACCGCTGATTTAAAATCAGCTCTTTTTGCAGAAATTTTGGGTGACGGCGGGAGAGTAGCAGCGCAGATCTAGAATTCTAGTGCCTGGATTAGGATTTCTCTCACATGGGCAAATGCAGAATGATGGTTCCATTTCTAAAAACAAGTCATAATAAGGATTCTGAGCAATATTGACGAAACTGTGACAATTTCAAAATTTCGCCAAATTTTTTTTTTTTCTGTGATGGCGTACCTAGATCAGAGTTCGAAGGACTTGTATAAATTTGACGGTTCTCACACGTCAACATGGCTAGCACAAATGGAGCAGTATTTCAGATTGAATCATATCCTAGATGATTGGACTAAGCTTAGGGAGGGGACCCAGTACCTGGACAAGGAACGATGGCAATGGGTGCATTGGCATCAATGTCGCAATGGACCTTTTGCGAGTTGGGCCCAATTTGCCAAAGCTCTTATAGAGCGCTTTGACTGTAAATCAAATCTTGTGGATAAGCACACACAGACAGACACACAACCGAGCAAAGCTGTTATTTTTACAGGAAAGAAGGAAACCAAGGAACCAAAAGGATTATTTTTGGCTGGTATCTCGGTATTGCAGGTTCATGGATTGATTCAGAAGGAGAAAATCATTGTGTCTATCAATCCGAGTTGCAAACAAAATCTTATAAATGTCAACTTGGCAAAGAAATTGCAAGTCCCAGCAAAACAAATTGAAAATACACAGGTTGATGATGAGGATGTTCAAATTTATAAGGATTTGAAACTTTCTATGGATAAATATGTGTTTCATAGTGATTTTTATGCTTCAGATATGGATAACATGGATGTTGTTTTGGGATATCCTTGGATGGAATCCGTGGGTACTATC
>APFE030424990.1:22167-33925 GCA_000404065.3 Pinus taeda
TAATGGGCCCATGGTATTAGTTGATGGTATGAGTAAGCCATGGTAATGATGCATGGTATTGTATGTATGAGGCCTATATAGAGGCTAAAGACTCCACATGGAGAGATATGAAGAGAAATATTCTTATATGAACAAGCATATGGCTTGTGGAGTGTTCTCCTTAAGGAGTGAATGTATGGTGTTGCCCTACCTTAAGGGTTTGATCAATAAAGGAGCATTTCTATCTATTTCTATCTTTTTATTCTTGGGTTATTTCTGTTATCATATATTTCTGGGTTAGGTCTACAACATAGCAAATTGCAATTTCACTCGCTAGCTAAACCGTTTGTTTTACTCATAGATTGCATGATCTCACTCATTCATTATGGATGCAGTTGGTTTGTTTTGGTACACTAATTTACTAAGATATTCTTTATTATGTGTTTTATTATTAATAAGGCATCATCTCAGATACTAAACATTCATTATTTTATCTACATTACATAAACCAATCACTAGTCTACCACAATTTGCCTACCCTTCATGTTAAACATGTAGGGAAGCACCATTGGATTTCGAGTTGATAGCATCCTCACCATCCACCATCCTCCAAATCATGCATTCTCATTCAACCTCTATATACTACTCTGTAAGAGCATTATTGACATAGTGGAAATTATGACCCAAAATTAATGGAATTGGTTGGTCCAAATGGTTTGGAGTTGAAATTAGGTTGACCAGTTTCCACAAACTAGAAAAGGATGCACTAGTTGGTTATATACGACATTGTGCAACATGAATTAGGACCCACAAAATCTATTTAAAAAAAAAAATCTAGAGTGCCCCATCCTTAAATCAACCCTAGCCCCCTAAAAACCATTTAAAGGCAACCCTCCCCACCTTTGTTTCACTCACACCATTCTCTTGGCTTCTTAAAATTTTTGAGTTCAATTCCTTAAGTGGGTTGGAAGAGATATTTGTAGGGCTATTTTAAGGGTGTCCTTGGGCAGGTTTGGAGAGCCAGTTAATAGGTTGAGTTGGAGCGCTTTTGGGTTGAATTTCGTAGGGATATTTGGAGGTGATTTAAGGGGTTTTTTTTTCCAAATTTCTTGGGTTGTTTTTGGAGGTGATTGAAAGGTAGTGAAAAAGAAACAAATAGATGTAGGGAATAGAGGTCTATTGTGCTGTTATAATTTCGATCAAAATTTTTCTATTAGGTAGGTTTGGGAGTCTATGGTTGTTTGATTGCACTTGAAATAAAGCAAGTGAATGTAAAACACCTCATGGTTCAGAAAGACAGTTTAAACTGAGCTTTCACTACATTGTTTTCGATGCAGTGTGTAAAGTCAAGATCATGCCCGATATGCCATCCAGATGCAGTTTTCAGTCTTGTAGGTCATCCTTTGTAAATATGGAGTCCCTCCACTCCTGATCTTCAAATTTATAGTCCACAGTTTTGGCTGGATGGGAAGCAGTGAGAAAAATTCTTTTCTCATCTGCTATGCATTTTGACAATAATGCGCTTGCAATTATTGAGTGTAGTGGTCAGGGAGCCTGGCAAGCCCTCATTGCCTATGAGGCCTGTGTGCGTCTTTGTCTCCGGGCATGGGCCAGCGGTTGCATGGAAGCTCCTGAATTCCTTCATAATGAGTGCATTGTTTTGCGTAATGCCTTTGGGTAGGCTATTAACAAAATTGTCTTTGTTGATTTCTTTTAATTGTCATGTAGTTCGAAAAATGCAAATTCTTTCACAATGAAGGTAAAACTCTGCATATTATTAAGTAATTGTGTAAATTGAAATGTCTGCAACTTGTATAGACTACAGAAAATACTGTTGGAACCAGAGGAAGAACTGTTGAGAAATGAGTCTGTAGATGCTGCCCTGGAAGGAACTGCTCATAAGCCAACGAAAACTATTGGAAAAATTAAGGTTCAAGGTATAGTAGCAAATGTGTTGTTGGCTCCATTTCATAGGTACATTTTAATAATAGCCCTCGTGACATTGATAAGGACACCTCTATCCTCGTCTAGCTAATGATAGATCAGCTGCACAAAGAACACATTTATATATGCAAAATGAGCAAAACAACTCAAATTGCACACGAGATGAAGTTATCAATGTCAAGCATACAGGTCACAACATCCAAAAAAAATTAGAATACCCCATTATGCACAAATAATATACTACAAAGAGCTATAAAGGATTGACCAAATCAAATCAGAAACCAAAAATATGGTTTGAACAAATGGACAGCCAAGTGGCCTGTGCACATATTTAGAACTCACAATGTCTGCCACCATTGAACATTCTCTCTTGTCAATATTCCTAATAGGGAAATTTGAGCAACACCCTTCCCTAAATTTGTAATAAGAGGTGCAGTGGATGCGACAAAAGGTTGTTGTGGAAGGTGTTGTTTGTATATGGGAAATTTCTTGGTCATTGTGTATAATCCTAATGTTGATAGATATGTCTACTGAGTGGTTCCAGTTAATGGGGCATTGATTTGAGCGTTCAATATATTTTTATTCTTTATCAAAGTATTCTTTTGTTGTATTTGTATTCTTCAATTTATGCCTTACGGCGTTTCCTTTGCAACATCTGGTGCAAATGCTAGTTTACAATTATTTTCACATTGCACATATTTAAATTCAATCTTAAAGCCATCATATTTTCCTAGTTCCTTATCCTTTATATCTGATTTATTATGTATGTACATGTTCATATGGCTTAAATTTCACTCTATTTATCACCCATCAATATATTTTACAAGTTTTTGAAATTTTAATTATATGCCAAATTTAGTTGTGGCTTCGAAACTTGCAACTTTATTCGAGGCTCTTGTTGGTAAGAGTTTTATATGAATGATATTTGCATAAACTAAAAATTGAGATAATATACATTACACAAAGTGATTGATTATATTAGACATCTCATGTTAACTTTATTTGTCAGAAGTTCTAGGGAATGCAAAGGGAGCAGTTGTAGTGGTTTTTTCTATCATACTTTATGAAAAAACTTGTTTCTATTATAGGGATGTTTCGATATACACTCATAGTATGTGGGGTGCGTTTTTATAGTAAAGTAAAAAGACACTCTAATAGCCTTTACCAATGATAACAGGCTAAGGTCGTTGCTTCCATTTTTCAGCTTATGAAGTCACTATATCTCTATGCAATGAATTTAAGAGATTGTTTTCTATGTCTTCTATTTTTTCTAGAAGCATTATTCTCGTTGATCACAATTCTTTCAAGATCTAGCTAGTTTCATTTGTTTTTTCAACTAATATGAAGAGAATGACCTTGTGCAATCATTAGATGACATGGATATGATTTGTTGCTTACATAAAAGAACTTAATAACAAGGTCTCAATGCTTGCATGACAGAACTTAATAACAGAGGATTTGTTCCAAAGATTTGTAATATATTTTCTATTGTAAAGTTACTTGGATCTTTGTATGATTTATTTAGCCATCTATTGTAAACTTCCTTATATATTTGTATGATTTATTTTGTATAAATATGTAGGGAATGGCCTTGTGCAATCATTAGATGACATGGATATGATTTGGTGCTTACATTAAAGAACTTAAGAATAGAGGTTTTATGCTTACATGAAACAACTTAATAACAAATGCTTTGTTCCAATGTTTTGTAATTTTTTTCTATTGTAAAGTTACTTACATCTTTGTATGATTTATTTAACTGCTCACATATGGTGGAAATAAATCAGGTGAGAAACACTTGCTTGATCTATAGATTGAATTTCACACAAGAGCATTTATTGGAAACTTATAAAGTAACATGGTTATGACTATAATTGATTCTTGAATGAGCATGGTTGTGACACATTGTTCAAGTAATTTTTTCTATCTATTCAACATGCTTTCACATGTTCTAAATATCAACAAGAGATACTTGTGTCCAATGTCTTAGATCTATCGTGAGCAGGGGATGTAAACTTAAAGTGGTATGACCCTTCGTATTTGTTTAAAATAGTTAATCGTAGCATTTTATCAGAAGTAGGGGCAGCTAATATGTGATAGAACCTAATTATCACCCCAAGTAACCTAGGTGTACTATGCTTTTCCCCTAGTGTTGTGTTTGTGGGTTTCTTTATCAACAAACACATCAAACAAAAAATATTAACACTTACTAAAATTGCAAACAAACAACAAATATTGATTAGCATTCACTGAATTTGTGGATTGACGTTGTGATGTAGGAAAATTCACCTCTTCCTACAATGTCCACTTACATGCACCAGCAATCTTAACCTAATATATGACCAAGCTAAGTATGCAACATTACCCATATGTAAAAAAAATGTCATAACCAATATTTTTTATTCTCGATGAGCAACGCTCATTTAATGACATCCCAAAATACTCTTAAATAAGATAATATAATGCTCACCTTCCAACAATTCACACAAATTTCTTCACTTCAATTTGTTCATGCAAACTCAAATTAACGTTTTCACCCAAACTCAAAGAATTTAACATAACACACTATAATACAAGGATTCATACAAAAACCTTTCGACAAATATCAATTTCCATTAACAAGAAAAGTTGTATATGCATAAACTGGCAATCACACATTTCTCTCTTTGCCTAATTCCACATTCATTTGCCCATTTGTTCTCATTTCCCATAGGCTTACATTAAATAAAATTAAGAATTACAATATCTTTTCTAAATCCTAAAAGAGTTCCATAAATTAGCTTTTCCTATGTCCTAAATTCACTCTCTGATTTATCCCAGAAAGTTGTCATGATTTATTCCCTAAAAATTTCATGATTTATTCCCTATATCTCTAATTCTTTTCAAGGGAAATTATATTTTTCTTCATGGGCAAAAGCTTGGCTATCCATAAATTTTCAAAACCTAATCTTATCTTAATAACCACTCTTTTCTATAGCTTTGAAAATAATAGAGATTTTCCAACTCATATCAATTTTCATAAAAATTATACAAAAATAAACTTAAATAATTAATACAATCACTTAAGAAACCAATTCCCTTACTAAATAAGTAAATAAAAACGTCCATACTCTAATCAAAATATATTTTTACTTGGAAACTTAAATGCCCTGCATCATCTTGAGTGTTCGTAGGGACTACCGCTACACAATTTCTCTTGTTATTATCATATATTTCTGAGTGATAAATTAATAGAGTTCTATCGAGTTAACAACTTTGAACGTGGAAGAACATGCCGATCTCAATCTAGGTATATCAGCTTTCCCTCTAATTGAAATCTTTCATAAAGGTTCCGTATAGCATTAATTTTTTTTATTTATAACCATTAATTTATTTTGATGAGATGGAGTATTTGAAATTTCGAATCCATTTCACTTTAATGTTACAGGAGTGAAAAGAAGTGAGGAAAAGCACTTTAGAACTTTATTTTTGTTGGAGCAAACAATGTGCAGCGGAAATTTAAAAAGCATACACAGTACATACAAAATCATAAAAAATAACACAAAGATTTAATGTGGTTCACCCAACCAATTTGCGCTACATCCACCAAAACAGAGCCATCGACAATCTTATTATTCAAGAGGAGATTACAACAATTTTAATTCCTCACATACTCTCTTCACTACACACAATATCCTCTACTGGCTTATATTTTTATAGCTAGGAGTAGAAAACTGAATCATAAATTCGCTCACAACAAATATAGGATACAATAACTCCTCCTCAACAAAATTTTTTTTGGAACTAATATAGCAACAAATCCTATTGTTGTCACCTACATAAGATTTTTGCCAAATTTAATAAACAGAAAATCTCAACACTTTTTATTTTCCCAGTGGTAGCATTCTGAGGGATCCACCCAAACATTTTTATTTCCAATTCCAATGGATTTTTATTTATTTTTGTTTAATTATTTTTAGGGAATCTCTTACCTTTTGATAGATTTTTATTTATTCACTGGGTAGCATTTTATTTACTTTATGTGCATTCAATGAAGTGCCACTGTGACATATTTTCAATTTTTATTAGTTATCTTGATAATGAAGTTAATACACTTGTATTGGTTACTTTTATGTGCATTCAATGAAGTGCCATTGTGACATATTTTCAATTTTTATTAGTTTATCTTGATAATGAAGTTAATACATTTGTATTCGTTACTTTTATTTATTTTTCTTATGTGGAGTGCTAAAGTCCAAAGGAAACTTTCACTATGCTTCCACCATTATTCACAGGGTTTACATGCATGTTATTATTATCTTTCCGCTAACTTCACTATCCTTACATTGAACCACATGATGTCTCGGGATTGCGATTGGACGAAGGGCCTATGTGTGCATTGATCTATAACCCTGCTCATCATCTTTTTTCTAAGACGTGTATTCCAGTAATTCTTCATCTCGTTGTCTGTTATTCTCGGCACAAGTCCAACAATTAAAGACCACATGCAGAGCAATTGGATAAGCGAAACCTTAGACATCTTTTGGACAAGATCCATAGTTTATATTCACAGATATTTACACATATTTGTCTTATAAAATTTGGCCAGGATCTTAGAAATTGATATATTCCATAAATAATACAAACTATATTTTTCAGAGTGTGGAGGAAACTTTTGTTTTATAGAATGTGGAAGAAGCTTAATTTGATTGTCTAGAATATGAATGAAGATTTCATTTTTCTGTCTGTACCTAGCTTTCATTTTGTAGAATGTGGAAGAAGCTTTATTTCATTGTGTAGAATGTGAATGAAGCTTTCATTTTTCTTCGTATGCACCTTCATATCCCTTGGCAGACATTTCCAAATTCATTTCACGCTTTTTATTTTTCTGTGTTTTTCAGTGGTTGAGGAATTAAATTAAGAAAGATCCCTTTAAAGCTTCTTTCTTTCCCACTGTATCAAAATAAAAAAAGTTATATTTTTCATGCTTTCCCAAATTGTTGTATGTTTATGCTCTTAGTATTATTATCGAATCTTTGTTAATTAAAAAATTCATTGATTTCTATCAAGCCGACTATTTTGAATGTAGATGAACCTGCCTACCTCAATGTCAATTTGTATGGGAGCTTGCAATATAACTGAAACATTTTATAAAGTTTACGTATAACCATAAAAAAAGGGCATTAAAATCATGCATTTATTTTGATGAGTAGGATTATTTGAAATTACAAACCCTCTTTTCTCCAAAGATATTCCATCTTAATTTTAAAAGCTGTGGATGTGAATATCAATTTAATATTTTGTTAAAAAAATAACACAGAACAATATATCTTTATATTATTTATCTCACTTCTACATCGCTATCAGTAAGATGCAATTTTACCAATGCATTTTTGGATTTGATATCCTATAAACCTTTTTTTTCATAAATTTGCTATAGAAATGGCCACTTTAAGAAAAGCCTAAATCAATTAAATCTTTTACTACTAGAAATACTTTTATTAACTATTTTATTTTTCACTTCAATATCAATCAACCTTGATTTCCCTACTTCATTTTTAGATTTCTAATCTTCTAAATTTTTCTTTGTGAAGTTGTGATTTCTAAGGAAAGTTGCATCGAAGCACCTCTACACCTCCTTTCTCTTTTACACTTCCAAGCGGTGAGTGTGCTAATAGATCCACCCAAACATTGCTATTTTCAATTGTAATAGATATTTATTTATTTTCCAAGCAGCCTTGACATGGATTTATATTTATTTTTTGAGTAGTTTCTTGTGGTGAAATATTAATTCCATTGTTGGTTAGGTGTCGATCTTAATTGGTTTATTGTCTGCTAAATGTCATAAGAAGTTTAGTCTTACTTGAGTTTTACTCTATGGGTGTCGAGTTTTACTTCAGTTATTTATTGTTGATGTTTACAACGTAACCTATTTAGTCTTTTAGAATATTGAGAGGAGAAATCTTTGCCCCACTTTTCAATTTCAATCTTTATTATGGTATGAGAGCTCACCCTGTGTAAGACTCCTTGAGAGTAAGAGAGGAATGAGATCATAATTGTAACGCCCTGCATTCTTGGGCACGGGCACGCGCTCCCTCCGTCATGAAAATTGACTGAGTGTTGGTGCGAGCGCTCCACGAAACGCCGAAAGCATGAAGTAATAATGCGCGCGGTTAAGGAGGGCGCTTGCCTACTTATAAGGCAGCTCGCCTTATGTTTTGAAGCCGACCAAGGAGCAAGTCATATGTTGGGCAGACTGACGGTTGATGGAACGATTGGTGGGCGGATGGTTGTGTAGCGTCGGCCAGGAGACTACGCACAAGTTAGGATGCGTATAAGCATGGCGACCTGCGGTTCATTTGGATCATCATCTCACATCGCTCTCACATCGCACAAAGGGTAGTGCGCACTTGAGAAAGGTGTAGGTTTATCGCAAATCGGTGGATGAGTCCGCCGAGTCGGGCGAAGGACGAGTCGAGGGTCGAGTTGAAGTTTCGATGGTGCGCACGGGCGCCCACTCTTGTATCGCACGTGGTTTGGGTTGTGGCATGGGCGAGGTTGTGCATGGGTGCACCCGCCTGCCCAACGCCGAGTTTGTGTGGTCTTGTGTTATTATATCTTGTTGTGTGCTGGCCGTGGGTTCGTGCACAAGTGCGCCCGCCCGCCCGATGACACAAAAGGTGTATGTTATATGTTGTAAGTTGTAGTTTGGTGGAGTCTTGGCAGACCGCCGTGCGTTCTAGCACGGGTGGGCGCCCTCCTATTTATGGAATGCCGGTTGAGCGCGGCTCCTCGTCATGTAAAATTCCGCATATATAATAAAAGATTGATTATTATTGTTATTGCCGAGTTGTGTTATTATTCTTATATTGTTGATCGTTTCCGCATATTAATAATATGAATTCATGTTTATTATGAATTGTTGAAGGCATAGTTCGTAAAGTTAATTAACGGTGAACGAGTTATTAACTTAGGCTGTGCCGCACCCGCTCAATTAAACGAAAAAAGAATTGGGGGCGTGACAGTTGGTATCAGAGCTGGTGAAGCTTGTGGATGAAAGCTGATACACAACTTGATAGTTGGTATCAGAGCTCGGTTGAGCAGGTTTGAGCAAGTTGCTCGTGACAGTGGAGGCAAGTACTTGCAGGTGAAGGAAGCTAGTTTCACATGAGTGGAACAAGGGCCGGTTCATGGTTGCAGGGTGCTTGGTGAAGGTGGTAAAGGGTGGAACTGGGTGTCGTAGAGTAGTGCAGGCGGTACTACATGCTGGTCATACGATTTGGGCACTTGTCAGGTGGGCAAGTGGGACTGCATGTGGGCAGGTGTACATGGTTTGGGCACTTGAACGAAGTACGAACCAAGGGAAGACGAAGAACAAGGCATGGCAGGTTTGGAAGAGTGTGAAGAGAAGCTCTTGCTTACCTTATACAAGTTGAAGCGGTTGAAAAAGGAGAATCCCCGTATTCGAGAAGAGCTTGCAGTCTTGGAAAAGAATGTTGAAGATGAGCTTCTTCAACTTGGTTGGACAATGGAGCAAGTTGAGGTTGCAAATTGTGCTACCAAGGAAGAGGAAGCCTTGATAACTGAAGATGTTGCAGACATGATCGTGACCGAGGATGAACTTGAGATTGATCAAGTTGGACCAGGATCGAGCAGTTTGCAGACATGTATGGATGAGGGTACTCTCATGGAGGAACCTCATGATGATGATACATGTGTTTCATTTGAGCATTTGGTAGATGGACCGTGTGCAGGGAAGGGAAAAATTAGTTTGCTGGTGCTAGAAAGCCTCTTACCATGGATGTTCATGATGAGACCTTGTATGGAGAAACAAGGATTGTTGATGTTTGCAGGACTTGTTGGGGTTGTTTGTGACCTTGTGGCAGAAGGTACAGAGACCTGTGACAAGGGTAAAACTTGATGATCGTTGTGGAGGATTGGGTCATGCTTTAGCCACTTGGCTATGTGCCCGGCATGACTCATGGACAGATTGGAGGGCACACACTTGAGTTGCTTGGCTAGAATTCTCATGGCCAAGACCAAGAGCAAGCCTTGATGGACACTTTGGTAGGGGAGCTATGATGGAGAGACTCATGTGATGATGAAATGGTTGAGTGACCGAGTTCATTAAACTAAAGATTGCAACTTGGATGGATGACCGATGGTTGTGATGAGCCTACTTAGGTGGACTACATGGACAACTTAGTCATGGACATCAAGTTGGAGACATGGAGCATGACAGTCTTATGCAGGGACATATTGTAGGTGCACTTGTGGAGATGTCACTTATGGGAATCCAATGAGGTGTAACCAAGCATGGATGTTGAGCAGATGGATTTGCTTATGTGACAAGGAGACTTATTACTTATGAGCCTATGGAGAGGTTGTACACTCTTGTGCAACAAAACCATGGACTTGGATGGAGTTGTGAGCAGCCTATGGAGCATTCTTACTACATGGAGAGCTGAGGCATCTTGCAGAGACCTTTGGGTGGAGACTTGTATGCTTGCTAGAGTGTGGTTGGGATGGCTTATGGAGCTCATGATGACATGAGATTGTTGTGACTTCTAGGAGACTTCATATATGGTGGACTTAGAGGATCTGTTGCATTGAGGAGCTGAGGGTAGAGTATTTGGTGCAGTATGGGATGCACACTTTCAATCCCCATGTATGGGAATGGCTTGAAAGAGTGACTTGATGTGGATGATCGGTATGAGGCACTTTGAGGTGATGGAGTTACGATGATGATGCCTTGGTGGCTACACTTGGGTATGAGTTGAGCTGAGACTCAACTACTTTATACACATGGGAGCTGATTGATCGTTGATCATGGGCAGCACATGGATGACTTGAGGGATGCCACATTGCAGATGTGATGGAGGTAGCTTCATGGACATGGATGTGACAAACGGAGAGTTGGAGATTGATGAGATGGTTCTCTTTCATATGGAGGAGGCACATATGGATGATGATTGGGATTTGATGATCGCTGTTTCATTATAGCTACATTGGGTACCAAAACATCATGGACAGTTGTTGCAGATAGGTGGACTACTATCATGGGACTGAGCATGGTTTCCTGTGACGGATGGATCTTGATTATGAGTTCAGGGATGTGACAAGGGATGCTTTGAGGAACAACTAATGGTGGCATGAGGATGTGCATTCTCATGGTTTGGGCGCAATGGTTGGATTAGCTGCCCAACTAGTTCAGACATGGGGGCTATAGCATGTACATGATGTGTTGGCATTGTGTTGGAGTATCATGGCAACAGGATCACATGAGGAATGACACATGATGAGGTCGACACTATATGTTGCAGTGAGCATGTAGCTTGAGATGGAGGGACCAGCCTTCCACAGTGGAGCAGCATGAGGAGATTGTGACATGATGGTTGATTATCATGGATTGAGAGGACTTCCGATTGATGAGATGAGATGTTTGCACATTGTTGAGATGTGTTAACTCTTGTTGACATATTATGGGCGATTTGCACATGATGGAGATGATGCACATGATGGAGTGGAAACTTTGTTGCAGTGGACATGTAGCTTGATGTTGAAAGGATCAGCCTTTCACGGTGGAGAGCAGCATGGAGAGATTGTGGCAGGTGGCCGGTGGTCATGGACATCTATGACATACATTAGTATGGACTATCTTGCTGACAGTTGGTCACTTAGATGAGACATGGTGGAGATAGAGACCTACATATGTTGCAGGGATGTTTGCCATATGTGAGGGAAGTTGACATCATGGATATTGATCTTGGTGGATGGCTACCGAGATGGTATGTTGTCGAGGACGACAACGATTTCCAGTGGGGGAGGATGTAACGCCCTGCGTTCTTGGGCACGG
>APFE030424991.1:0-28978 GCA_000404065.3 Pinus taeda
CGGAGCTCAGGACGAGCTAATTAACCAGAGCAGAGCGGTAGAGCTGCTCTCGGAAGAACAAGGTTGTAAAGCCGCCTGTGTAAATGATAGCAAACCCTAACTATACCTTTTTCAACCAGCTCAGATAGATGGCTACCGTCGATTTCCTGGAGCAGATCTGGAGCGTTCGTCGCGGCATAAATCCCGAGGAGTCTACCTGTCTCGTCCGACGGAGTTATTGTAAGGGACATGTGGCAGCAGCAAGGCCAAGCAACGTGGATAACCCCAACCCATTCCATTTGTAAACCATATAGCAGTATCGCCCTCAAATATTAAGGTTCGGGTTGATAATAATGCATTACAATGCGTAATGGTATTTTACCTTGACTTATGTTAATGTGCCATGAGTAATAGTTACGAGTTAATAAAAAAAAAAAATTGTTTACCGTGTTGGATTGTGACAAAATATATGATTAATATTAAAAAACAAAGTAACAAATGGAATAGAGATCTGCATGTGGTCATAACAACAAACTAACAAATGGAATAAATATCTTCATGTGGCTCATAACAAATTCAGAAATTGACTGAATAATAGTATCTGATTAATTTTTTGAATAAAGTGCGGATATAATATAATTTTTATTTAATTCCGATACCATAGTTGTTAGTGAAAAGTGAAAAAACAAAAATCTAGGCATTGAGAAAAAAAAAATATTTATTCAACTTTTTACTAAAGGGTTTTTTCCGAACTTTTTAGTACGTGCTGTAAAATAAATAAATTTTATAGTAAAATTGTTTTCTTAAATATATGATCTTTATTTATGAAAGTAAATATATTTAAAAAATAATGTGTTTTTTTTTTAAAATTGTATGTTTTTCTAAAACATAATATAGAATGTTTAAAGTTTTAGGGTTTGTAGGTAAATCATGGAGCCCTTTTAACAAAATCATATAATTATAAGAATAAAGTTTTGTTTTTTCCTGTAAAACTATTTTCTCATCTTTTTAAATTTAATTTAATTTAAATTAAAAAATTAAATGAAATCTTAAAACTTCTGAAATATGTAATAAAATATTTTAGTAAAAGTAAAAGATTTGTGTTTTTAGAAATTTGATATATATACACAATAATAATAATAATAATAATATATATATAGTGTGTAATTTGTGTGTGTAATTTTATTAGTAATGAATGTTTGGAGTATATGGAAAAAGATATAAAAAATTGATTGAAAATTAGGAAGTAGTAAAAATGAGCATACCAAATGAACAGGGTTGTCAATTTGAATCTAAAACCAAACATTTACCTCATCCAACACTTACTAGAAAAAATATGATCTCACCAAATACTTTTTGTATTTAATGATGAGTTCGTGTTAAAATAGCACACATGAATTAATATAATGTGCATGCATTTTTCTCTCTCACCATCTTTCCCAACTCTCTCTTTCTCCCCTCTCTCTCTCTCTCTTTTCCCTAACACCACTTCTACTTCTCTCTCTCACCAACTAGGACATCTAGAATGTTGGTTTTTGGAATGGATTTGCAAGTAATCCCACCATCTTCCTATGTCTCCCTCCTCCTCTCTCTCTACGCTCACCCAAACCCCTTCTCTCTATCATAATCCATATCCCTTTTTATCTTCCCCTCCCCTATCCATCTTGCTATCTCTCCCCCATTTCTTATTCCTCACCCTCCTATGTCTCCCTCCTCTCTCTCTACGCTCACCCAAACCCCTTCTCTCTATCATAATCCATATCCCTTTTTATCTTCCCCTCCCCTATCCATCTTGCTATCTCTCCCCCATTTCTTATTCCTCACCCTCCTCTCTTTTAGTATCCCATCATTCTTTCTCTCTCCACCATGTCTCTCTCCCCCTACTTCTCTATCTCTTCCACTTTACCCAACCCTTTTTCTTGCCCCCCTACGTTTCATTAATTGAAAGTTTATAAATGTACTTATTAGTCCCTGCCCACGGCACCCCACTCGACTCGATCATTGACGAGCTATTAAATCCTTTGTTGACAATAAACTTTTATGCTTTAACCAAAGTTTATCGGTGGAAATTTTGGTGTAAGAAACTTATAACCAAACTTGTGAGTTCAACCTCTTATTTCAAGACGAGCTATTAAATCCTTTGTTGACAATAAACTTTTATGCTTTAACCAAAGTTTATCGGTGGAAATTTTGGTGTAAGAAACTTATAACCAAACTTGTGAATTCAACCTCTTATTTCAAGCCTCACGTGCCCCGATGTTATTTTAGCTGGGACAAGTTATTTTACCATAAGTTTTTCAAAACAAATGTTTCAACAAGTTATTTTATCGTAAGTTTTTCAAAGCAATTGCCTCAACAAGTTATTTTACACAAACTAGAAAAATTGTGGAAAGTAAACTATTTTATGCAAAGTTTTTAAAACTAAGAACACAATATCGACTATCCAAACCCTAAGCCTCAACTTCCAGTGGTAGCGGCATCCCACCTGCATGTTCTTCAGGCCACTTGTCACCTCATCTATCTCATGTCCCCTCTTCGTTCCACGCAATACACGCAATATCTGTTGCCTCCTCTTCATTCCTCTTGCCCCTCCATGCTCATGTTAACCCAGTGTTCTCTGGAATATTTGAGCTTACATTTAATGCTATTCTTATCTCAACTTTGCAGCTCCATAGAACAGAGAAATGTCATGCCCTCCAAGCATTTGTGGAGTGATTTTGACAACCCTAGTACACAGAATTGGCATGCCTTCCATGCAACTTGAGAATTGGCATGCCCTCCATGCAACTTGAGGAGGCCTTGTGGAGTGATTTTGTTAGCCATAGCACAAAGAATTGGCATGCCCTCCATGGCACTTGTGAGGCATTTCTGGAGTGGTGGGTTTGAGTGATTTTGACAGCCATGCCCTCTATACACTTGCAGAGTGATTTTTTTTAAAAGAAACCAACAACGATTTTACAAATGAAAAATATCGTGATTTTTTTAAAGTTGTCATGATTCTTAATCTGCATCACACTAGGGAACACAATGACAAAGGGATCTGAGCACGTGAAAATAACAACACCTAAGGCACGCCAGACACGCGAGGAAGTGGAGGGGGAAAGCTTCATCAAACTAATATGTTTCCAGAAGGAACTGAGGACTCTAGGGTGCACTGCTGAAGCTGGGGAATCATGGGGAATCATGGGGACCTTCTACTAGAAGACTCGGATGGAACCATGGTCTGGAGTATCGGTACAGGTAAGTCTAATGGCATTTCAATGGTGAATAATGGTAATTTGCAGATTTGTAATACCACGAATTCTTCGCTTGTGTCCGCGGGTTCGAATCTTGTGTGGTAGAGCTAGGATCATCACATGCGCACTCTGTTGCCCGAGAAGGCGCTGAAAATGGGGCACGCAGCTGTTTCGAATTCATCTGTGATGAATACAAATGTTGGATCTTATAAGTGGTTATGGAACTAGAAGGGTTGATTTTGTTCTACATAAGCTCAATCCAGGAGTCTTATTGGTCTATGGGGCTGCAAGGGCTAGACTACCAAGGTATTCTGAAGCCTTGCTTTTATAATTCCTCGTCTCTCACCTCTGAAGCCATTTACACAATTCAGAATTTGACAGTTTCATTATATGAAATTATCAGCAAGGGTAAACAATTGCTCCTTAAATGACTGCCCCTACTATTGATGCTTTTGTTCGACCAAATCAAATGACTGTATTACTGAGGACAATACAGCAGTACACTCAATTTAAGAGGGAAAAAAAAGAGTTAGAAGGATTTGGGCACCTGTAATTGTTCCTGCAGTCTTTCAATTCTATGTTTTTCTCATTGATTATGTCATTTGACAACCACTCATCGTTGATTTTATGATATCTTTTAAAATCCAACAAAGAAAACGCCATGAAAAAGAGAAGGGAGAACACCATGACAAACAGAAGGAGGCAAGATGGTATTCTGGCCTTGTAGATCACCATGGCTAGCATTCTTCTTCTTCTGCTCCCTTCATAATTTTTTCTCGGCCTTAAAGGTTAGCGTTCTATAGCCGAACCAAAGGATTTGGATAGCATGGCATGGATGAAAACCCTGTACATATTGATGTTGACAGAAATCAGATGTTCAGGTAAACATCAATTTTTCGTTTTCAATCATGTCCTTTCCTTAACGTCTTAGTTTCCTGTCTTGTTATTGCTTGCATCAGTATTATAATTATAAATATATTTAATTTGCCAGTGATCTACAAAATTCCAATAGCTAACAATACCTAAAGCCCAAGCCCATAGGTTGTGTAAGTTTATATTCAGAACGCTCCATTGGAAATGTTTATGCAGTTCTCTAACCCGGCCTGTTGAACAGAGCAACGAAACTGAACAAACAAGGTGGCAACTTTCCCGAAAAATTCAAACAAGTAGCGAAACTGAACAAACCAGGCGACGACTTTCCCAAAAAATTGAAACGAGTGGCACTCACAAGGATCCATGACGAGATGCATGCCAAGTACGTGTATGGTCTTCAATTAGAATTAAAAAAGTAATTAGAATTCATCTTCAATTAGAATTAAACAAGTAATTAAAATATTGTTTAACGTTTGATCTAAGAAATCATAAATTATAATTAAAACTATTCATTTGTCATTCTTACAAAGTAGGTGTTTGTTTATGGAAATTTAGTTTATAATGTTGTATGTGTAATATACAATGCATCTTTAATTTTACTTTATTCATAAACCTCGTTAGCGGAGTTGCCACATTTTAATTATCAATGTCTCGTAAAACTTGTTAATCGAGTTGTTTCCCAACAAAGGTTTAAAATTCAATTTAGAAAATTTAGAATTCAATTTAAGAGGGAAAAATTGCAGGCTCTTGTATTCTAACCTAAGAAATCCTTGAAGAAGGACAATTTTTTCCAGGGTTTAAACTATAAAGAGGAAAGCATAGAGTTTAAGCTATAAAGGTTTAAACATAGGGTTAAAAACAAAAATGTTCCATAAGTTTTTAAGAATTCAAACTAAAAAAACCCAAATCGATATTATTTCATTTTTAAACCTAAGCTCAGTGTTTATTAAATTTACAGTTCAAATGAAAAAGAGCAATTGTGACCATAAACCAAAAGTTTTCAAGAATTCAAACTAAAATAATCAAAACCGCTATTATTTTGTTTTTAAATCTAAGCTCAGTTTTTATAAAATTTACAGTTCAAGTTCAAATGAAGGAAAGCAATTCTAACCATAAACTATAAGTTTTGATACAAAAATATTTGATAAACTCTGAAAATATAAAATTAAAATAACAGAGGCTTTGAGAACTTAGACAATGCTAGTGGAAAGTAAATGTAAAAGAGAAGCTTGTGCATCCACCGAAGTAAAAGAACCGTTGACAAGAGCATGGGGAACTACATGGGACATTAATTTTCACAAAGAAAATTGCATGCCAATCAAGATTTAAATTCTTGAAAAATAATAATAATGTCGTCTCTTTGTACATGTTGCCTAAAGAGAGCATAAACAAGGATTCCATTTAGGGAAAAAAAATGATGAAATCATTGTTATCAAAGCACTGGAAAATCCAGGCCAGCTGGGACGATTTGGACAATAAATAACTAGTGGCGGAGATGGACAACTGTGAAAGCCGTCATAGCGTTCTTGTGAGAATCTTTTCACAGTTGCTCTGTAAACCATATCACTAGTATATTTTACAGTTTCTTTAAATTTCTTATGGGAAAAGTAATTTCAATAACAAATTAACTATGACCATGAAATTATCTAATCGAGTCATTTTAAGTCTTTTCGGGTCTTCTCCGCAACATACAAATCTAAGAGCAAGTCTAAGAGCTGTTTTTTTAACAGTGATTTGCAATCAACTTAAATTTGCCAGGTTCAGAAAAAATAAAAATAAAATAAAATAAAATAAAATTCTTAACAAAATTAAGAAAGGATGTTCTGCAGTGCAAATTGTCAATTCATTAATTGATTTCCTTGTTTTTGTATCTTCTCCGCCATATATAAGTCTTTGAACTGAACATAACGTACACATAAACAGGTCCATGCACACAATAACACATCAAAATGAGACATAGAAGTCTGGGAGCTACTTTTTATAAAAGCAATTTAAATCTTAAAACGGTAATTGAAAAAGTGTGAGAGTTTTTTTTATAACTGCAATTTGAAAGAGTGTCAAAGCTCTTTTTAACCGCAATTTAAAGGAAGTTTCTATACTATCAATTAAAGTTATTTTAGTGACGTCTAAGTTTTTTTCTAGCCATTTAGATGAACATGGAGAGATTTTTGAATGGCAACTAAGCGCTGTGTTTATTGGGAATTTTCTGGTAAATTCCAAAACAAAATCACTGAACAGAGAAAAATGCTCTGTTTTCCTCCGGGATCTTAACACAGGGAAGTTTAAAACAAATTATTTTATGAGAAGAGAGTATTACACACACCCACAAAAGCTTTGTATTTATTAAAGTAAAATGCCTGATACAAAATTCATCCTCTTTCTCTTAGAGGGATTCACCAAGAACTTAAAAAAAAAATTACTCTATCTCTTTTAAAAATTTTAAACTTCGGTGTGAAAAAATTTCTTTTACATTCACTGCTGTGTAAAAACAAAATCTTACATTTACTGCTGTAAAGAAGATTTTCTTTTACATGTGTTGCTACCCATTACATTCAGTTTCTTCAACAAAAACTATCTTCATGCTGCTGCATTTTTCATATTCCTTTCAACAAAATATTACATTCACACTCTGCTGCAAATTTCTCTCAACGAGCAATAACAAAAAAATATTTACCTTTCCGCTGCTGCGTATGGAAATTTCATATTCCAAAAAAAAGTTACAAGAGTCGCTACTCTGTTTCACACTGCTGTGTGTTTCACTCCAGGCTTCCCTCACATTACATTACACATCATATACAATAATAAAAAACTTACATACGTTTACTATGCCCATACCTCCGTAAGAAATAAAAAACATTAAAATTAAAACTTTTTATCAATACTCTACGAATGCATTTAGTTTCATTTATATTTTACCGGGGTCAACCAAAAACTTCACGCAATGTCATTCCCTACAAGCCTGAATGCAGCGTTGGATTAATCGGGAGGTGGATAGCGTTGAATTCAATCGGATGGTTGCAATCAATATCGGGCGGACCTTTCTACCGAACTTTATGTCCCGATGAAAAGTTGTTTTGAAAAACGTAGAGAGGACATGCGTCAAACAATGATTGCATCTGATGCGTTTGAAGGAAAACCACTTTTCGTGAAAAGCAGTCCGATAAGGTATGGTGGTTTTGTGCCTTAAATGCAGCGCTACAAGTTGAAATTAATATTTCAACGCTCCCCTTTAATTTCAACTGCTAGGCTATGAGTCATACCCAAACATTTCCTCAAAAATTCGAAACTTTTCTGGTCCAATGGCTTGGTCAGAATGTCTGCAACCTGCTCCTGAGTCCTGCAATGTTGTAAAACAATTTCTCCATTGCTTACCAATTCCCTGATGTAATTAAACCTTGTGTCAATGTGTTTTCTCTTATGAAACATAGAATTCTTGGATAATGCAATAGGTGAGCTGTTGTCACAAAAAATCACCGTTCCTTTTGCCTGCTCTTGGCCTAAGCTTGTTAACATCCTTCTCATTCAAACTGCTTGACATGCTGCTACTATAGTTGCCACATATTCAGCGTCTGTTGTAGACAATGCTACAATAGGTTGTTTCTTAGAAGCCCATGAAATGGCTCCTGAACCCATGTGAAAAACATAACCGGATGTGCTTTTCTGATCATCTACACTTCCAACCCAATCACTATCAGTGTATCTAATTAAATCTGAAAATTCTGAAGTAGTATATAAAATACCAAATCGTTTTGTACCTTTAACATACCCAGAATTCTTTTTGTTGCCTGCCAATGTACTTCTTTTGGCCTCTCCATGAATCTGGAAATTAAACTAACAGCAAACATTATATTTGGCCTAGTTGCAGTCAAATACGTTAGGCTGCCAACTATGCTATTGTACAAACTAGGATCAAAATCCTTGTTGTTGTCCTATTTGCTGAGTTTTAATCCCATTATTGTGGGAGTGATTGATGTCTTGCTGTCCTGCATATTAAATATCTCCAACACTTCATTAACATATTTTGCTTGTGAAATAAAAATTCCATTTTCATTTTGATCTACTTCTATTCCTAATAAGTATCTCAGCAAATCCATGTCAGCCATTTCAAATTCCTCTTTCATGACTGTTTTGAAATTTTCATTGAGATATTCATCATTACCTGTGAAAATAACATCATCAACATATAACACAACAATTAGAATTTTACCATCATTTTCTTTGATGTAGAGGGTGGGTTCTCCCTTACACTTTTCAAATCCATTTTCTAATAGATAGGAATCTATCCTACTGTACCATGCTCTTGGTGCTTGCTTCAGTCCATAAAAAGCTTTCTTCAATCTGCACACTTTGTGCTCTTGGCCTTTCTTTTCATAGCCTAGAGGTTGTTCTATGTAAACCTATTTCATTAACACTCCATTTAGGAATGCTGACTTCACGTCCATTTGGTAAACTTTCCACTTGTTTTGTGATGCTATGGATAGCACTGCTCTCACGGTTTCCATTCTAGCAACCGGTGCGAAAGTTTCCTCATAGTCTCTCTCATACTGCTGCTTGTATCCTTTGACAACCAGCCTTGCCTTGTGTCTTTTTATTTTGCCTTCAGCATTACTCTTGGTCTTGCAAACCCATTTGACTCCAATGACTTCTTTTCCTTTTGGTAGTTCAACCAAATCCCATGTCTTGTTTCTTTCTATGGTATTGATCTCCTCATCCATAACTTCTATCCATTTCCTTTCCTTAATTACTTCTTTGAAATGAATAGGGTCATCAACATGACAATATAATGCAAACAAATAATTCATACCTTCATTTGCTGCCTCTTGCTCATAAATGTCACTTAAATTTCTGAACTTTTTACCTCTTTCATTTGGTGTACAAGTGCTTGAAGAAGCACTTGAATTTCCTCCTTGTGGTGTGCTTGGAGAAACACTTTCATTTCTCCTCAAGGATGTTCCTTGCTGCCCTTGTGTTGGCACTGTTGTTTGGGGATGTATTTCAGCTCTTTCCTCATCATTTTCATCATGAGACAAATAGTTTTTAACATTCATTGTTTTCTCTATGCTTCCATCCCAAGCTTCCTCTTCAATGAATTGAACATCTATGCTCACAAAAAACTTCTTGGTAGATGGGATATACAACCTGTAAGCTTTGGATTCCTCACTTTATGCAATGAAAATACATTTCTCCCCTTTGTTGTCCAACTTCCTCCTTAGCTGATCTGGAATGTGTGCATAAGCCACACATCCAGAAACTTTCATGTGGGTGACTCCTTTCTTTCTCCCACTCCATGCTTCTTCCGGCACTCTGTTCATCACTGCTTTTGTAGGACATCTGTTGAAAATATATGCTGCACAGTATACAGCTTCAGCCCAATAATCATTTGGCAAATGCTTTGCCTTTAGCATGCTCCTAGCCATATCCATGATTGTCCTGTTCTTCCTTTCAGCAACTCCATTTTGATGCGGGGTGTACCTAGTTGTAAATTGCTTATGAATTCCACTTTCTCTACAAAACCGTAGGAATTCCTTGGAGATATACTCACCTCCTCTATCAGTTCTTAGAACTTTGATATGCATCGCGCTTTGGTTTTCTACAAGTGCTTTGAAATTTCAAAATTTTTCAAACACTTCACCTTTGTTCTTTAGAAAATAAACCCAAGTTTTTCCAGTAAAATCATCAATGAATGTTAGAAATATTGGCTGCCTGCTAGTGATGGAGTTTGCATCGGTCCACATACATCTGAGTGAACGATCTCTAAGGGTGCTTTTGCCCTTATGCTTTTCCCTGATGGAAAACTTTCTCTGTATTGTTTCCCCAAGATACAACCTTCACAAAGGCTGTCTGGTTTCTCTATTAATGGTAATCCTTTTACCATTCCTTTTCTACTCAACAAGTTAAGACCTCCAAAGGTGAGATGTCCAAATCTCGAGTGCCACAACCAATTTTCATCATTTGGTACGCTTTGGAAAGCCTCTTGGGTAACTGCTGCAATTACTTCTTTGTTTTTCAAATCTGCCTTTATTCTGAGAGGGAACATACTGTTCCTTGTCATCTTCACTTCAGCAATACATCTTTTGTTGGGTGCTCTATCCATGATGGTGCATACATCATTCACAAAAAAAACATTGTACCCCTTTTGAACAAGCTGCCCAATGCTTAAGAGGTTACATTTCATTCCAGGAACATAATAGACATCTGATATGGTTTTCTTTTCACCTTTCTTTGTAAATATTTTAACTTCTCATTTTCCCATAATAGAAATTTTACTATCAGTCCCAAGTGTGACTTGTGATTTCACATTTTGATCTAAAGCAGAAAACAGGGCTATGTTTCCTGTCATATGGTTGCTGCAACTGGAGTCTAGAAACCATATATCATCATTTTTTGCTTCATCCATATTACAAGCTATCAACATATTGTCTTGGTTGATATATTCTCTAGTGATATTTGCACTAGATCTATTATTCATATCATGTTGCTTCTTCCTACACTCATTGGCATAATGCCCATATTTTTTATAATAATAGCATTAGACATTAGATTTTTCATACCTTTGTCATTGAGTATGATGTTGTCCACTTTGTTGGCCGCTGCCTTGACCTTGGTTTTGATTTGGATCGCTGCCTCTTCCTTGAGTGTTTGTTGAACTGTTTCTTCCACCTCTGTTTTAGCTTCTGCTTCTTCCTCTCTTGTTTCCACTGCCTTGACCTCTTCCTCTTCCAAAGGACATCTGGGTCTTGAAAGCTTGCTCTAGAGATGAGTTTTCATTTCTACTCAACCTTTTCTCATGTGTTATCAGTGATGCATGTAGCTCATCAACTGAGAAGTTTGAGAGATTCTTTGTCTCTTCTATGGTGGTGACAATCACATCAAACTTTGAGGGTAGGATCCTCAACAGTTTCTCCACAATTCTCCTTTCTTCAAGAATTTCTCCATGAGTCCTTATCTGTGTGACCAGACCAATTACACGTGTGAAGAATGAGTCAATATTGTCTGACTCCATGCGAAGATTCTCAAAATCTCTCCTCAGCAACTGTAGTTTTGTTGTCTTCACTTTCTTCATGCGTCGATAGGCTATCTTGAGAGTTTTCCATGCTTCTTTGGATGTCTTGGCTGCTACTATCCTTGGAAACACACTCTCATGCACTGCTTGATATAAAAATACGAGGGCTTTGGAATACTTCTTCCTATTGCTCTTCAATAGATCTTTCTCTACCTAAGTTAATCTGTTAAACTCATTTTCCTCTGCTGGTTCTTCAAACCCATATTCAACTAATTCCCATAAATTTTGAGAAGAAAACAAGACTCTCATGGTTATTGCCCAATAGTCATAGTTTTTCTCATTAAACTGTGGCAGCTGAGTATTAAACATACCCATGTTGGTGCTGGTGCTGGCCATTCTAGCTCTCTAAACTATGCTTCTAATACAGTCAAGTATTTAAATAACTGGTTTGATAAATACCTTGGATTTATCCTGACTGAGTCTTCACTCTGCTGGAGAATCTGTGGCAACAAAAAAACTCCTTCCTTCAGCGTCTTTGACACCTTCAAAGAGCCTGGACAAGCTCTAATACCATTGTTGGGAATTTTCTAGTAAATTCCAAAACAAAATCACTGAACAGATAACAATGCTCTGTTTTCCTCTAGAATCTTAGCACAGGGAAGCTTAAAACAAATTATTTTCTGAGAACAGAGTATTACACACACCCACAAAAGCTTTGTATTCATTAAAGCAAAATGCCTATACAAAATTCATCCTCTTTCTCTCAGAGGGATTCACCAAGAACTTAAAAAAAATTACTTTGTCTCTTTTAGAAATTTTACACTACTTTGTGTAAAAATTTCTTTTACATTCAATGCTGTGTAAAAACAAAATCTTACATTTACTGCTCTAAAGGAATTTTTTTTTTACATACGCTGCTACCCATGACATTTCGTTTCTTTAACTTCTATTACATTCACGCTCTGCTGCAAATTTCTCTCAACGAGCAATAACAAAAAAAAAATTACCTCTCCACTGTCGCGTATGGCAATTTCATATTCCAAAGAAAAGTTACATACAGTCGCTGCTCTGTTTCACACTGCTGTGTGTTTCACTCCACGCTTCCCTCACATTACATTACACATCATATACAATAATAAAAAACTTACATACTTTTACTATGCCCATACCTCCCTAAGAGATAAAAATCATTAAAATTAAAACTTTTTACCAATACTCTACAGACACATTTAATTTCATTTATATTTTGCCGGCGGTCAACCAAAAAATTCATGCAATGCAAGCCTAAATGCAGCGTGGTCTTAATCAGACGGTTTTTCTACCGAACTTTACGTCCCGATGAAAAGTTATTTTGCAAAACTTCACGCAATGTCATTCCCTGCAACCCTAAATGTAGCTTTGGCTTAATCGGACGGTTTTTCTACCGAACTTTACGTCCTGATAAAAAGCTATTTTGCAAAACTTACAAAGGACACGCGTCAAAGCTATTTTGCAAAACTTACAAAGGACACGCGTCAAAAAATGATTGCATTGAGTGCGTTTGGAGAAAAACCACTTTTCGTGAAAAGCAGTCCTCTAAAGTCTAGTGGTTTTGTGCATTAAATGCAGCAGGACAAGTTGAAATTAATATTTCAAAAGTGTTTTCCTATGTACTTAGTATTACTCTTACAAAGTAGTCTCTTACTGGCAGGGACTGCTGCTGCTGCTCCTACGCAGTTGCTTTTAAGTTTATAAATGTACGTATTGCTCGATGGCTCATGTACTCATGCTACATTGCGGTTTGCATTTGCATCCATGCACTTATGACGGCATTCAATGAAAAAATGCCATACAGTTATCAGTGTCCTCCACTTCTGAAACAAAATACTCCAAATTGACTCCCTAAATTCAATAATTCAAATGTGTACTAAATAAATAGGAGCGTGTGGGAGTGGACTCATGACAAAGGATCGTCTATGGTTTTAGAGTGTGCTCTCTTATGCCATGACAAGTTCAATCATCGTTCCCGTGTCTCTCTTCTTACTGGATGTTTCCAGCAACACTTGCACAACTCTAGCAAGGGACCAGCGGGCTAGGTTTTATATACTCCGCAATGTATATACACCCGTAAATGGAATGTTAAATTATTGGAGTTTGTTACAGTCGGGTGTGGAATTGAAAACCTGGAAAAGCAGTTTAGAATCTTTTTAAGTTTAGAAGAAAATAAAAAATTGTCCATTAAGTTTTCAAGGTATAAAGAATCTTAAATTCTAGGTTTAGTCAAGAGAGGAATATTTTAATCTCTTTTGCATTTGTTAACCGATAAAGAAAGAATCATTTGTTGTGGTTTTTTTTATCGTTGTTTTTAGTGAATGTCTCAATCCTTGCTTAAATCAATTAGGTTGAATTTATAATAGTTGTTACTATATTTTATATGTATTTCTTAAGATGTATTCAAACACAAAACCATTTAAGTTAAAACCAGTTAAGTCAAGTTCTTTTTACCATTATCATAGAAGTTTTTTGTTTTTGTTTTTTATTTTTATTTTATTTATTATTGTTATTATTATTTTTGGATGTTATTAGAGAGTACTAGGCTTTATATACTCCATAATGATATATACTGGGTAATGAGATTATATTTTTTTAATTTCCCATCTTTTTAATTTTAGAAAGCATTTTTATGAACAAATTTGACTTCAATGGTGGTTACAAAGTTTCTTTTTCTCAAAATAAGTTTTAATTAATTGCTAATTTAGTTAATAATTTGAGATAGTTGTTTATTAACTTCCAAGATTGACGGGTATCCCCATAACCTTACCTTATTCAACCCAAACAAATCTCCAAATTATGCAATCAATTCAAGGGAAAGTTTTAGTACTAGAGGTTTTGCAAAAACCAATGCACTTGGATCACTGATAATATTTTAAAAGTAAATAATAAGAGTGACTAGCAAGAGTCTCACAAACATAAAAGAGTAAGAGTGGTTGTTATTATTATTATTAATTTAATATTAATATTAATATGAAATTATTTAATTAATAAACCAGAGCCATATAACGCCAATAAATAAAAGTTGCTTTTAATGGTTCCAACTCTGTACCAATCTCAATTGAGGTCAAACATGCTTAGAGGAAATTTCGTCTCTCAAACTTGTCTATAATACAACTGCTTTTGGAAAATATTTCTATTTGTCCTTGTATTTATCATTTTCTTGTGGTTTAAGACCATGAATGTGTATTTCATTGAATTGGTTAAGGACAAAGTTTGCATCTGCATTTTTATTTGATGACGAGCTGTTACTGCTATAACGACTTCATTGTTGGAGAACACGAAGCTATAAAATCTAGCCAGGATTGTATTATAAAGAGTTTTGCTTATTTATGTCTTTGTTTTAATAAATCACAAACATGGCAACATAAAAAGGCTTTTTCATGTGTTTTTTAATTAGATATGAACATCAACGTCTGATTAATACAAATAACTTAAGTCATTTGACACAGGGACATGGACACAAAAGACACGAGAATTCGAGTGTCAGGCACAATCATGTTGTCCCCTCAGAACATGACACGTTAAGACACATATATATATATATATATATATATATATAATATATGCACAAATTCTCATTCATGATACAAATTCATTGATTCAAACATAGATCTTCATCTAGATGTAAGTTTTACAAAGTAACATTATGCGTACAAATACAGTTGTGACATAAATGATAAATCATAATACACATTCAGTTCATAAATGATCAAAGAGGAGAATGAACAGATACTGTAGTTTTCTCATTAAGTCATGAGAATCAAAATGTGTTTCATAGGTAGTACAATGCCAATGGCAAATAAAAATAAAAAATACAAAACAAATGGAAGTGTACAAGCCTCAAGACAGTAGGTAGCTCATGAGTCATCAATCCTGATCATCAAAATCAACATCGTTGTACTCATCATCATGGTAACCACTACTCTCCTTTGTTGCATTGTCTTCCTCTGTATCCAAAGTCATCTATGCATCTGTTGGTGTGGAGGTTGACACCTCTACAATATCACCATCATCAAATTTGAGAGGCTATAACATTGGCTCATTGAAATCCAAGTTGGTGAGTGCCAACTCAACATTGTTGTTTAGACCCATATCATCAGGAAATACATCCCACATCTTTGTCTTTCTCTTCAATCACTCATCGCTCTGCATGTAAATAACATGAAGGTTGGTGTGCACATACATCATTGTCTTTTCCTTGGACTGTTGAAGTCTACTCTTCTTTATACTATATAAATTCCCATATGTGCTCCAATTCATCTTGCAACAAAAGGATGAAGTCACCTGAGAGAGGAGCCTTATGGCTAACTATTATAGAGGAGGGCTTGTTGCGCCATGAGTTGGCCACCAAGAATAGAGATTCTTAGCCCCCCTATCTCTAATGACATCATATCCTACAAATCAACCAGTGCTAGTGGAAAACTTTGAAAAGGCATCCTCCACTGTATCAAGGGATGCTTTATCCTAAAAAATCCTCCTAAATGCGTCTTTCCTCCCTTGTGAGATTTCACCATCCACGCGATGAGGGAATTTGTGTGAAGGTCCACCATTTAGCAATTCATGGCTGTAGTATTTTGGGTTCAATGGGTGAGCCAAACAATGTAAAGCTGTTCAATTCCTGTCACATCTGCTAACAAGAATATCCTATATGGTGGTGAACAAGACCTCTGATGATGTCTCATACTCGGGGCACTCACTCTGTAAAATAATGCTCCTCACAGACTTAATCATGGAACCTCATCCCTCATAAAACTTTGCTAGGGTGGGTTGGTATGTATCTACAAATTGAAGCAAATAAATGATAGGGTCCAAGATCTCAATAAGTAGATCTACCCTCTCCCACCAAACATCATCTAACATTGTGTACTTCACTCTTTTTGAGGCTGCTTGATCTATCTTTCTCCAAAAAGGCCAAAACACTGAAATAATCATGGCCCTAAGAGAAGTCTTGACCTCCCTCAACCTTTCCAACATGATGAGTGAAGAGGCAAATCAATCTTCAACAATGATAGATTGGTGTACTCATAGATAGTGAGGGCATTTGTATGATTTTGTACAAATTTGTGGATATGACTTACATCCTCAATAATGATTCCAAACCAAAGTAGATCAGAAGCAATAGATTTAAGTGGTTCAATGAATGGACAATGTAAGCTGTCCAAAACACTTGTGTGTATTTATCTCCCACAATCATGCCAACAACCTTGCAAATATGTGCATTATCTGTAATGATTTGCACATAAGAATCAACACCTACATCTTTAATAACTTTAATAAACAACTCACCCATATATTGTGCATCCTTCTATTGTCCAAGTGTATTCATTGATTTCAAGAAAACTCGACCATTCAAGGAAGATACCATGAAGGTGATGAGTGGGTGTCATGCTAGATCTGTCCATCCATTACAAAAAATGCTAACCCCATAGGTTGGCCATGTTGATTTAATAGGCTCAAAAATTTTGTCCACCTCTTCTTTTTCCTTCATAAAAAATGTGGTTCTAAGCTTCTCTGACCCAGGAGGCACATAACCTGATGAAGCACCTTGAGTTAGAGCTCGGCACATCTCAATAAATAGAGGTGAGCATGCAACATTAAAAGAAATGAAGTTTTGATAGAAAAAAAAAAGCAATTGTCAGATCAAGCTCTTCTCGTTTCTCTTTCTGAAAAGCCTTGTCCATTGGACCAAGTGCAATTTCCTTTCTTTTTGTTGTTTATCCCCCACTAGAACTCTCAAATGGGAATTTATGCTACTTTTCCTCAATAACGGAAGGGGGTCATCATTTTTTTATTATAGATTTTGCAGCCACATTTTCCATATCAACATTGACCTCTCTTTTCATTTCTTTCCTCTTTGCTAAAGACACTTTCGTACAAGTTGCAATTCCACAACTTGGTAAAGCCAACAAATGAGCTTTCACACGGAAATATGTGCTCATGAAATTATTGTTGCAATAGCTGCATTTCCAAGAAACATTGTCTCCTCCCTTCATCTTGTTGCGTGGTACTTTCTCTCTTGTGACATATTTCCACAAGGGATATTTGTTATCTTGAGGTTTTTGTTTTCCCTTAACATATGAAGCTATTGTTGCATCCCCACTTGCAATAAAGGGAACACTTGTAGACTCTAATGAAATTGGAACAGGAGAGACATCTCCAATGGGGACATTCCTCCCCTTCCTTTGCCCCTTCCCTGCTGCCCTTGATTGAGCAATGAATGTTGTAAAAAAATAAACAAAAAATGCACAGATTTGTAAAAGAAATACACATGCAAATTATTGTAATAAAAATGCAAAAAAAATAGAGAGAAAATGCACTTACCTATTACTTGAATCTCTTTGAAAATGCTCCCACACCCTTTGCTCTTTGCTCTAACACACCCACAACAAACTTACAACCAAGAGAAAAGGTAAATGTGCAAATAGAATGGCCAAATCGATATTTTAGTGACGTGCGAGAGTCCCTTTTTCAACATTCGTGTCTGAGAATTGGGACACGATCCGAACATGATCGGAAGGACACGAATATGACCAAATTGTGTTCGATTTGCCCAATTCAGGACACGAGAGGGAAGGGGAATGAATCCGGTTTCTTAGCTAATAACCCTAAAGATACAACATTTACAAACGTAAGAATATAACTAGAATTAGTAGGTTGCAAATCTCATATCCATGAATTTGAATGTAGAGTTAATGTAGGCTTTATAATTAATAATAATAATAGGTTTTATTAAGTTTTATAATTCATATTAATTTATACATTATAAATATTTTAACTATAAATTAATTTATATATTAAATATGGTTGAATATTGATGATATGATTAACTATAGTCAACATGGGCACCATAATCAACAATAATCAACATGACTACCATGGTGAACTATACTTACCATGAGCATCATGCTCTATTTGTAGATAACCTATAGTGAACTATATTCAACCTTGGTGGACAGCCATAATTGACCATCAAAACCTATAGTACATAGAATTAATCATAATTGAACCATGGTTAACTATATTATTTATTATTAATAATAACAATAATAAAGTCATTAAAATCAATAATAATAATAATAATATTCGAAGTAGTATGATCCAGACTATCCACAGTATCAATCATATTCTAAAAATTAATCGTAATGATGGACCCCTTTGGGGTTTAAAACGTGGACAGAATAAACTATACTATGGATAATCCAAATCATACTCTCTGAAAAACAACACAAAAACTTAAATCTAAAATTTAATAATATTTTTTTTAATATTTACTTAAATTAAATATTAACTAAAATATTAACATTAATATTAATATTTATTAAATTTATTTAGCGACAATATAATTATATTGTTCCACTATCCATGGGGATACCAATAGACCCTCTGCCATGTTTCCACAATATAATGTGGATGTGCCTTTAATTTCTCTCATACCCCTATCTTCAAGCCACCCTCAAATTGCCTAAATTGAACCATTCTTTTAAATAATTGGAAAATCTGAATGAATGCCCACAGATTCCATTCTTAAACGCTGGAGTGAAAGGAGGAGTGGGGTTCTGCTAGTTTGAATAACCGTTCAAACAGTTTTGTTACTTACAAACATGTATATCACTCAACACGTGTACAGGTGCACACGAAAATTGGTTTTCCAAACCTATGGGTTTAAATGGTTAATAAATTAGGGTTTCGGTTTTGAAAATTATGAATAGTTATTAGTGGCGAAGATTATGAATATTTATTAATTCTTTAATTTATATTAGTTGTTAAAATTACTTCTTACTTAAAAAACCTAAACAAAATAAAAAATCTTTCATGAAATAAACAATCACATGGATTTGCACGCAAATTAATGAAATCCGTAGGGAGAAAAATACCTCAGCAAATTTACGGAATAGATAAAGGCCCTGCATATTTTAAATTAAATTTGTACGCCAATTAATGAGCTCCGAGAAAAAAATATTCCTCGCAGAGTTCAGATTTAAAATTAATAGTATACACGTTTGTTTAACTGTACGTGTATTTGCATCTGTGAATTATTTTTCTGTTATCTCGAAGATCAAGATAGAGCCATAAATATACATCTTTTTAAGTCTCTCTTCGAGATAGAGAAGGATACAGCGCCATAAAGCATATGTTGTGACAACCTAACATCCTATGTCTTATTTAAATAATGATTAATATTTAATGATTAATATTAGAAAACTAACTAATAATTGGAATAGACATCTGCATGTGCCTCATAACAACAAAGTAACCCATAAAATAAATCATAGTTATTAAATTTGAATTTGAATTTGAGTATGGAAAAATCTGATCACTGAATTTTTAGAAATATATATCATAATTATTTAAATATGTGTTTTAATCAATGAATTAATTGAGTTGACTATAAGTTGTTATAGATATGATATTCCATAGAAATTGAGTTTCTATACAAATTCCATATTACAAAAATATACAAATCTCACATTATCATATATTTTATGTTTGGAATAGAGCCAAACATTTTTTTTAAGATATAAAATTGTTGATTAATAATTAATCAAAAGAAATCAAATTCTTTTTATTTAACTTGAATAGATATATCTCTCACACTTATTTACAAATTGTTAGTTTTAAAATTAAAAATGTAACATATATCATTATTTTTCTTTGCAAAAGTTTGTTTTCTAGTTGAGCCAAGAGGTTCATTCTACGACCCAGTATGAGATGATGTGTAAGTTTGTCTCTTTGTTCGTTTCCCTTTAAAATTAAAATTAAAAATTATGTTCTAAATAGAAAAGTAATGTCGACTATAATTAAACAAAAATGAATATGTTGTAAGGTAATTAGAAGTAAAAAGAATGTGCCAATCAGATGTTTAAATCTTATACTTTTCAAAAATATTTCAACGAGAGATTTAAATAAACTATTTGAAGATCTATGTTAACTAATTTATGTCGATATCAACTTCATATATGTCTATATATAGAAATAAGTGAGAAAGTGCAACCAAGTAAAGGGTGGAAAAATCAAGTTTAAGGAGCCTCTAGAGCAGCGAAGAAGGAGGAAAGATAACCGAAGTATTAAGGACTATTTAAAGGTAATTTGTAGCCAAACATGCGAGAAATAAAAGGGCTGAATGCGGCCACTACATTAGCAACATTAAGGTTGCTCATCCATCATTGTTTGTGCTTCAAAATAGCCTTACTAGGTGTCCTATCCAAGCGAAGAGAGAAGGAACTCAAGTGAAGTTAGAGGGAGCCCTATAGCTACAGCAATAATTCTCACACATACGAAGATTAGGGGTGTAGTGCTGTCACACTGAGCCTACCCCCATACATCAAGAAAGAACTCAGATGATCTAGAGAAGGAATGAGTATCCTTAGTTGAAGGATATCAATAAGTAAAAGTATCTCTCCTACAAGATCTACTTATAGTATAAGGAAGAACAAAGTGCCAGAAGAATGAAGTGCCGAAAGAAGGAGGACGAAGTGTCGGGGAACAAAGTCTTGACATAAGGAAGGACTTGACTTGTGCTTGGAGGATATTCTTGTCAAGGGTCTAGGGTTTGGCATTGATCAATAGAAGCTTCAATAAGAGATATTCATGAAAGGGTTTTCCTCTCAAGAGAAGAGAGGTTTTGGCCCTAGCAGAGAGCCAACATCTTGTGTTCTTGTTCTTATGTTTTGGTGAAGCAAACACACATGCATTAATAATAATAAGAAGAAGATTAAGCTAATAATAAAAGGTAAAAAGGCTCCACAAATTGTTATCTAGTAACGAAGAATCACACTACACCTAATTTGCGCTAGATTCTTCAACATGGTATTAGAGCTAAAGTGACACATCAAGTAAAGGGAAACTCAAGAACACTCATCAAGGAAAGACATCTACAAGCTTGAAGCATCAAGCCTAGAAGTCTCAATCACTTCAAGGACAAAAAGGTCTACAATCCATCATTCATCAAGGAAGTCTACATAGCAAGAAGAAGAGCCTTACTCAAGGGCACCTACAAAGAAGAGTATATTGAAGCAGGACCTACATCAAGCTACAATTCATCAAGAAAATCTCATCATCAAGCAAGTCCACTTGGAGAAAGAAACTTGAAGAACATCAAGATCCTAGGAAGGCAAGCCATCAAGTCTTCAAGGAGAAATCAAATCCACTACATCTCAAAATCTATCAAGTAGGTATATGTCACCTCCTGAATATACATCAACGTCTTTTTGCGAGGAAAGCAAAAAATTGGTAGGTACCAATAAGTTTCTTGCATCGAAGAAGAAGACTGGTCTACTTCTCAAGGAGAATGAACTTCTAGAACATATAAAAGGGAATACCACTATCCCTGTTGTTGTCCTCCATAATATCCCAAGGTTAAGAAGGGAGATCGTAGGAGGTAACCTCAAACCACTTCGGGTTCAACAACTAGCCCTGCTAAAAGAGAGAGTGGTCTCTCTATGAATTAACAACCAATAATGACTAGAATGGAAAGGATATTATGATAGATATGTTTAGCTCTAGTGTTTTGAATATTTTAGGGTTTTGATGAATCGGGAGTGAAAATCAGGGAACTAGGTCAAAGGATCAAAGGTTTCAGCTGCAAGAGATATAAAGAAGCAGGGTAGTTATGCTTTTGTGATACTTTAGGGTTTTGACGATGTATTGTAGGGTAGAAAAGTAGAGATCAAAATGACCATGGCAAGCATGAATTCATTTATTAGTAGACAAGTGCATAAACATGAAGTTCCTAACAAAATAGAGCTTAAAACTAAGAATTATGTTTATAACCTTTAATGAAAATCATTGAAAAGGACTAAGCATGGAAAGAGGATGAAAGTATCATTCATATAAGACTATAACAAAGAGAAAAAATTATCACAAATGCAAAACACAAGAATTCCTGAATAATAGCTCCGATTGTCCTTTGAATTTCTAGAAAAGTGATGAAGTACAAGCTCCAAGAGTTCAACTCACTGATGTCCAACTTGTTCTATGACTAAAAAGTAGATACATATAGACCAAAACCATTTTCCCTACTCTTAGGGTCGAATCCTTCAGTTTAGGAATTGATTACATGAGGTGTTCAAACAAAACAATGATGTCTAGGGAGGTTAAAACAAATCCTCTATTTAAACTTTGACTGAATTGCCCTGATAAATGAGGCCTAAAATTATATGAAAATAACGCTAACCATCTCATTTACCTTTCATTACATCATTATTACACCAAGGACAAGTAATTACATCATAAAAACTCGAATATGGATGATAAAATTGAGAAGAGGTAGTTACAGGAAAAAGCACAATGAATTCAGTCAAAGTGCAGCATGCAAGGAGATAACGCAGTGAAATTGGGAGAATTAATTTTTGGAGGCCTTCCCGAGGTCCAAATCGGGATCTTGATGGCTCGTTGAAAAGTTGTGGATGTCTGCTACATGATGGAATCTTCAAGAAATGAAAAATGTTTCTCCTAGCCCTTAAAAACTTCATTCTCCTAGAGGTACTCTCAAAATATCAGTGAGCTCTTCAAAAAGAAGGTAGAGAGGTGTTTTTTGAGTAGTTTTCAGCCTTTTACACCTACCAAAACTTGCTAAAGGTATGCTCCCAAAGGCTATAAGTGATGTAAAAGTGATGATGAATCTAAATATTCAAACCAAATGTCATTTGTGGCTCCCATTCAAAAGTGCAGCATGTCCCTAGTGACTCTAAAAAATTTCCAAAAATTCATAAAAACCAAAATTTCTCCAAATTCCTTAAAAATTGGTCCAGAGATGCTCCATGAAGACCTGAGAAGGTATGTTATGATATGAGGGATAATCACCAAGAAAATCCAACTCAACCCTCTCTTTTTTCCTGATTAGGGTTTTCTTGAGTTTTTCCTTCAACTGCTTGATTTTGACTTTGGAGACTTGAATCCTTGTGTAGTAATGAGAAACCATGTGTCTTTGAAACTTGTTGTATATGTTGGCCCTCTTAAGAATCTTCTCCAAATGAAAATTAACTTTGTTAAGCCAAAACTCCCTATTCTCATTTATTTCTACTACAATTAGGTTAGCTAAAGACATTTGCTCTCTTTATTTCTGAAGTGCCCTTTTGAGTCCTCTAGTCCTTGGCCTCTTCCTTGTCACCTACTCTTGATGCTCATCTGAATCATCTTTGTCAACTACCACTTTTCCCTTTACATCTTCTTTGATAACATCAAACTTATGCTTACTCAAGGGTAGTTCATTTACCTTCAATTGCTTATTCTCCTGCTCTATGAATGAAATCATGAAATTAGCCTTGGACAAGTTGTCCTTAAGATCTTTGATCTAATCATATTTCTCCATGATGACCTGATCTACTGTCTTATGCTCCTCATTAAACTTCAAGTCTACCCTATCAGTGTCAAGATGGAATGGCTCCTCATCTTGCAAAGGTGGCTCATGTTGTGATGCTGATCCCTGTTCTATTGATGTAAGCTTGGCCTCTTCCACAATGTGTGGAGTAAAAACAAGCCTCCTTCCTCTCTGATATGTTTGAGTCACCTCAAGCTAAGGTGTTCTCTTGACTACAATTTTGCTAGATGAGACAATCTCCATATGCTTGGATGATGTTGATGGTGTACTTTGGCTCGTAGATTGACTAGTAGAAGGAAAAAATACATTTGACTAAATGAATATCTCCCAAGTGATATTATTTTGTGTAAGCTAATGCAATACAATGATTTTAATGAGGGCATGGTGAAAAAGGCTGGTTTGATGATCACTTTTCTTATGTTGCACCTTCTCTACCATTTTAGCCAAGCTCTTGTAGTCATGCAATAGGGTAGGCTAAGTGGTTTTACCCCTGTGAAATGCATGAGCAACCTGACATGATACTTGTACAATCTTGAAAAATTTCCCTCACATGCAAAATAGTTCATAATGATCTTCATCAATGGAGAAAATTTATCAAGGAGTTGTCCAAAAGGAAAAACCTTCTTAATGTTGTGCTTATAGTGACCTTTGATGAAAGGTTGGTAGTTTTGAAAATCCAAGTCCAAACTCTTAAACCACTTCTCTCCATTGTTTGGTATTACTGTGGTTGTTGGTATGGCTTCAATTGAAATGGAGAAACTAACCCCTGCAATAGTGACCTTATCTATCCTAATATTAGTGGCAAACAAGTTGGTCAACTTGGCATGGTACTTAACTTGTTGAGCTTTCTCACAAAACCATAAGCACCCTACATTCTAAAAGCTTTGCTTGGATAGTGAGGAGGACATCAGCTTGTGAGTGTTGAGTGGTTCATACCTTGAAATCTGACCTCCCTTATTATAGGATTTCTTTTCTTCCTCCATGTTGATAGTGTGTAAGAGAAAAACAGGGGAATTGGATGAGGTGATAGGATGAAGGGTTTAGGGAAGGGAAATGAGGGTATGAAAATTTAGGGAAGTATGTAGGGGTATTTTTGAAATTTGGGAAGTGAGAAGGGATGAATTGGGTGTAGGATTTATTCTAGGAAATTTTTACAGAGTCTTAGTTAGGAAACTACCAAAAACGCAATGTGGGTGGAAATGGAGGTTATGCACCATACAAACAAGGAAATCAAACTGATAAAGATGTCAAGAGACCTAAACTTAATTGTATAATACTAATGAGTACTTCAATTACTCTTGAAAACCCTTGAAAACAAGTTTTGTAGCCTTGGAGGGAAAAAACAACATGTCTTCCTGAAAGCGCAATGTGGCTACCTAAACTCAATTTTTGGAGTATCCTTTGCCTCTGAAATGTTGTGCAAGTTGCTTGCTAGTGAGTGGGAGCTCTTTTCTAATGAAATGAGTGACATAAATAAATTGGTGTGGTCTTTTATAGCTTGTGGAAGTCAATTTCTTCATAGTGGTAGGGTGGCCCACGATGTATATTTCACTTTTTCTTTGAAAACTATGTATCTTTAGAACATTTGAATGCATATTTAGAGCATTATAACTTATTACATGACATTTGAAATAAATTACACTTTGAAACAAAATCATTTTGAGAAAATTTCCTATTACTACTCCTTCATTTGCCGAATTTACGAATGAAATGGCAGAATTTGATGACTTTCACACTAATGACCTAATGGTGACACTGAGTTGAATGAAGACCATGATAGTATGATTGAGATGATGATGATGACATTTTAGTGACGACAGTGATTGTAACATGAAAATTTTGAAAGGAGCAGTAATATACCTAGACAGACTAGCCAGTGACCAAATTTTATTTTGAAAACCTAATGAAATGATAAAAATTTGTCTTGAGACCCTAACACAAACCTTGTAAGAGCATATTTGAGCACTGGTGATTGGTAGGACTGATAGACACTAGCATTGGCTCAAGTTGGGGATGGAAACTCCTTTAGGAGGTGTCAAGAACACTATAGACTAGGTAACCTTATCTATTGGGCATGGAGTCAAAACACAAAGACCAAACTCAAAACTCAAAACTGACTGACTAACTGACTTCGACAAATAATAAAAAAGTAAACTGAATTTTTCAAACCGAGATCTGGTCAAAGAGGCCTTATGGCCTTCTCCTCAGGCTTCAAGCTCCCATGATAGGCACTTCACACTCTGACAGGAAAGTAAACTGGCATGTACAATGATAATAAAAATTTCTAGAAATTTCTCAAGTAAGGTAGTGCTTGAGAAGCCTACTATTGATTGCTCCTCCTGAATAATCTTGTCCATTCGTTTCTTCTAAAAGATAATCATTCTTGCCTCCAAAGCTCATATTTTGTACAGTCCTTTCCATACATTTTCAAACTTACCGTGCTTTCCCTTCTCTTCATTCTATGCATCCCAACTAAGAACTACATCCCCCGTGTTGAAATTATCTGCTCTAGTCTTGCGATCATAAATATTCTTTATTCTTTCCTAAAGTTTAGAAGTATTCTAGAATACTTCCTCCCTGTTTTGTTGTAAGTGAATCATTTGATTTATTCTTCGTTTCACATAATTCGGTTCGTTTCTCACTTCGTACAAAATCTTCATGACCGGGACAACAAGAGATGAAGGAAAAACAATATCAATGACGTACACCAACTGAAAAGGCAACATTCCTATGGTTTTCTTGTTACTTACTATGTCCACCCATAAAGCATTGATAGGATTTTTATGCCACTTCTTCTTGTTGACCTCCAACACCTTCTTGATTATGTTGATCAATGATTTATTGGAAGATTCAGCTAGCCAATTCCCTTGTGGGTAAGAAGTGGTTGAATGCCCCAATGTGATATGATACTTTCCGTAGAATTCCACCATATTTTTTTACTTAAAAGCAGCAGAATTATTAGTGATTATCGTCTGTGCACAACCAAATGTTGACAATATATTAGATTCAATAAACAGAATGACTACAAAATTAGTAACTTGCCTAGTTGCGATCACTTCAATCCATTTCGTTAAATAATATGTAGTTGTTAGGATCCATTTGTGTTGGGCTGGCGGTGAAGGATGGATCTTCCCAAAAAATCCAAGGCCCCACTACTGGAATGGTGCTCGAGACTAAAACAGGCTGTAATGGAAATGATAGTAGCTTTCTCTTTCCCTAAAAATCTAACATTCATGACAACTCATCACATTTTTATACACATCAGCAAAAAGATTTGGCCAATAAAAACTATCCCTCAAAATTTTATTTGTTGTAGTTTTCTAGAAGAGGTGGCCACCACAATCTCCCTTGTGGAAGTCACGCATCACATCTTTTGGTTCAGTTTCGACAAGACAATTCAACAACACACCACCTAGATCTTTCCAAAATAAGAAACCATCAAGAATACAGTATTTTGAAGCTTTTAATTTTAATGATCTACTCTTACTTCTTAGCACTTCTGACAGAGGATCTAAATGTTGCAATACATAGATAATGTCATAATACCAAGGATCTGAAGTAAATATTTATGATACTTGTACTTGTGAGTTTTCCACTTCTTCTTTAGAGAGGGCAAAAATTAGATTGATATCCAATGCATGCAAGTTAGATTTGGCCATGAGCTCTGCCAAACCTTGTTCCTTGATCATATTTGTCGGTTTTACCTCCAGATCATATTTTAGCATCGATGCAATCTATTTTCCCCACCTACCTTCTGGACTTGTCTACATAAGAACTTCCTTCACTGTTGTAGTTTTAACATAAGCTAAAATGTGTGAATGTAAAATGTATACCTAAAAGTCATTTAGAGCTTTCATTAGGGGAGTTTTGCGGTCTAAAATGGGCCTCCTAAGGAAATTATAAAATAATAATGGAAATAGTAAAATAAGATTAGATTACATCATCAAATTTTAGAGGGAAAAAAGAAAAAAACTATTTTTTCAACTCTTATTTTCAATTTATCTCCCTATGGGTTTACTAAAATTTTGAGTGGAAACACATGTTGGATGCAAAATTTTATTCGTCATCCACGGAGTGCCCATGTTTTATACTTTTGATGGAATCTGCTACACAAAAAATGAGAAATACATGAAAACTGTGATTGGAATCACATTTTTTCATTTATTTCTCATTTTTCATCTAGCAAGGTCCATCAAAAGTATGCAACATGGGTACTCCTTGGATGAGGAATTGAATTTTGCATCCAACAAGTACTCCTGCTCAAAAATTGAGTAAAACCTTAGGGACATAAGTTGAAAATAAGAGTTGAAAAAGTAGTTTTATTGTTTTATTATTTTATTCTTTTTAATCTTTTTACTTTTTTACTAAAAAAATGGTGAATCATCCCCCACGGTTGACATCATCACCTTGAATCATATTTGTTCTTATAAAGTTTATTTTGGTTGTACCTTTTTATTAGGAGACCCATTTTAAACCAAAAAATTCCCCTAATGCACCAAGGCTAAATCTTGCTTCAAACTAATGTTATACTTCAGCACTACATCTTTTATAGTTCGACTAGAAAAGGCTATGGGATGTTCAATTTGTTGGTACCTCTTGTGCATTAGTACAACAACCAAAGTATGCTTGGAGTCGAATGAAAATATAATAAAATCTGAAGTATAATCAGGACTAATCAAGGTGGGAGCAATAGTCAATGAAAATTTAACCACATTGAATGATTTCTTCAGCATATTAGTCATCTCTCTCAAATGTTAAGAAAGGTTGGGGATGAACCTCCTCAGAAAGTTGATTTTTCCATTAAAATATTGAATCTCTCTTTTGTTCCTTGCAAAATCTAAATGTTGGATTTCTTCTACTCTTGTAGGGTCAATGTGAATACCATCTTTGGAAATGATAATGTGCCCTAGTAGTTTGCCCTCCTCCATGGAAAATGAGCTTTTATTTGGATTCAACGAAATGCCAAATTTTCTACATCCCTGAAAAACAATTCTTAGATGATGCAAGTGCTTGTCATCAGATTTGGAAAAAGCTATAAGATCATCCAAATAAATAACCAGAAATACATCATTTTCGTTGGAGAAAGTAATCTCCATTGCTCATTGAAATGTGGCCCTTACATTCTTCAACCCGAATGTCATGTTGGCATACATAAAAGTACCTCATGGTGTCGTAAAGGTTGTTTTCAAATGATCATCTTCATGCACCAAAAATTTGTTGTAGCTCGAGTATCCAGCAAGAAGTGACATTGTGGAAGACCCGACCACCCTCTACAAAATATGATGCATCTTTGGAAGGGGATAATTGTCCTTCAAGGACACTTGGTTCAAATTCCTAAAATCAATATAAAGACGAATCTCCCTCATCTTTGGGAGACCATAATAGGCTGCATCCTTTATCCTTAGGAAGCTGTGTCTGCCACCCTATCGATCGCAATGCACTGAACACAACATTTGAGAAGATTGACTACCGTACCGTAAAAAGTATTCTGTAGTTTTGCGATTGGTTTGGTAATCCTCTCTACCTAGATCTCCA
>APFE030424991.1:44800-95825 GCA_000404065.3 Pinus taeda
AAAAATAGTAAGTTGTGCTACAATTAAGGAAACTGAAAATGCTGAAAGAGACAATGATGGGGGTCTAGATGGACTTGGCAGGTGGCCACCAATATCCACCTGGATCAGTAGGAGAGGTGGTGCTCTCGTGCCTCTGCTTCAGCAGATCACAATCATCACGATCTTCGTGAATGGACACCTGCACATACAAGAAACAATACAAACGCAAGCATAAAATCCAGTATACGCAACTATATGTCAGTCAGAAAAGACATAACTCATCATCATAAATAATAACAAGAGTGGAACCATAACCAATAGTCGTTCAATAATAATCAATCCAAGGAGAGTACAACCAATGTTCCGACGTTGGATTCTCCTTTGGCGGGTAGTCAGCAGAACATGTCTCGCAAAGCCTATCGGGAATAAGGACAAGCCTCTCTCTTTGGATCTTGGACAATAGTCTCCTTGCTTGGATTTGGCCTTAGGGAGTCAAGAAGGCTCTTGCAGCATGAAGCTCTTGGGAATTTGGGAATTCTGAAACTCTGGAACTTAAAAACTAGCTTGCAAAGGAAATGGGCAAGCTTTTATAGATGGAGGAAGGGGAGTTGGGATCATAACCAATAATCATGGGATTTTCCATATCATCAAGGAAGCTTCCGTGAGAGGTGGCAAACTCCATCCTCTCTATGGAAATTCGTAGTCGAACCGCCCAACTCAACATGGATAGCAGTCCAGGAATTTGTTAGGACAAAACTTCTGCCGTTTATTTGTTAAAAAACACCTCTTCATATGGTTGTCGTGGGTGCAACTTTATGACAGAGCGCCAATTGGCGCACCCTCTTTGGAGGATTTGCCACCTTGGCATGAGGGCTGAACTATGAGACCGCGCTAATGGAAAAAAAACTATTTTTAGGGTTTTTCAGTAGGAGATGTCTTTAGGGAAAACAAGCTCATGTTTCAGAGGAATGTAATGCAAGTGTTTTTAGGCCATGTCACTTCTCATAGGTCCTAGAATGAGTCCTCCAAGATACAGGACAGGGGTAGCAGGGACGGTGACAAATTGCTATGTAAGAGATGCCCCCTAAAGCATGAGGCCCGAGAGAGAGAGGGGTGAAATGCTTTACGAGAACATGTCCAACCGAAAACACAGCCGCCAGAAAACCTGCATGGAGAAGTACAACTGATATCTCAAATACATGATATGTGTGGTAAGGGCGTAGCCATCCATAGCAGAGTACATAATAATCTAGATCCAAGGAATGGGCGCAGCCATCCAGTGAGGATCGATAAATAGACTCAGGCATGTTCGCAACCATCCAGTGAATGAGTCATGTAACAATCATAGTAATCCACAAAATCGCAGCCTGGATCTGAACAGACAAAATCCAGGGTCTTGCGCTCCATCTCGATTCGTTCAAAGTACAAGTTCAAGCATGCGAATATAGGAGCCGAAGTCAAACATGCAGGAACATCATCTGATTACCAGCCACTGGTGAAAGTTGTTAACAGATGCGAGAGGTACCACCAATAATGACAATGGCCCTCAAGGTACTACAGGTACAATCTACGATGTGTGAATCAATTAGTTGGCGTCCAACACCCGTAGAATCATTCGATCGGAGGCCAATAATGAAAACCCCGCTTCAAATGCGAAGAACCTGCCATTGAGGCATGCAGGCTCCAAGGCACCAGAAGGGAGTCTCTAGATCAGCTTCTTGGATAATGAGTTGAAATTGACAGGAAGTCACCTTGACCAAAGGTGGGCCATAGTATTTCCCACATCATCGACGCGAGACAGAGGAAGATAATGTTTTTGTGAATCATTATTATATGAGTTATCAGAGGGAGGTTGATATTTTGCAGAGGTCAACTTCTCTTGAACATATCGGTGGCACGACACTGGACTTGGCAGTATTTGACATCAATCAATTAGAGGTCATGGTGACAAGGCAAAGAGAAAATGAGAGGTCAAATAGGATCACCCAACCCCACGGAGGCAAGTGAAAAACGAGATGAGATGTCCCCACCCTAACACAAATGCAAACAAGTGCCATGTTCAAGAGTGACACACTACCGACACGACAATGATTCTGGTTCCATTTCCCCCACCATTTCTGGCGAGTACCCCAATTATTTTTATTAACAAGCTTGAAGGGGATAACATATGCTTGTAAAAGGTCATTTTGACGGAATCCAATGTCATCAAGTTTTAACGAGTCTGACAAAGGGAGAACTCGACGGCTTTCCATGTTTAGAGAGTTTGAAAAGACAACAGAAAAGTAAATTCCAAAGGTCCCTTTTCGTAAATAGTTCCTAAGACCCGAAAAGGTAGAAAAAAAAATCCGAGGAAACCTCCTAGTCGCGATAGGCTAGGGTATTCCTTTTTCGTAAATAATCCATCCCAGCCCGAAAAAGGGTTAAATGTATACTGGGTAGATGTCGTTACAAGGGCCTCGGCAATCTTTTCATGTTTAGAGAGTCAAAAAAGAGCTGAAAGATGAATCTAGAATGACATTTTCATGTATTTACCGAGTTCGAAAAAGTATAAAATATAACTCGTTTCACCTTTTAAGTCACATAAAAAACCTGTTGCTGCAAAAAAAGAAAGTGTAAAACCCATTTTTGACAAAATATATTAAAATATTCAGAAAAATAACTTTCAAAACCTATTTTGAGTTCAAAAAGTTATAAATATGTCAAATGGTAAAAATAAAATTACTTTTTACTATTTACCTCACTGAAGAGTAGCAGTGGTCCATTTGGTGTGTGAACTCCTGATGGCGATTGTGATAGAGTTCTATCAGTTCTAGGTAAGAGGCGCTTCCTAATACTTCATTTCAATCCATTTTTTGATAGTTTCCTTTTGCTCATTAGATTTCTGTGGAAGGATTTAAAAATTTAGGGCCGCACCCATTGGCATGGGTATTGGGTATGGATCCGCGCCAATGTGCTTTTATATGACAAAGGCTCGCGCCGATGGGCGCGACTATTTTAGAAACAATCAAGCCAATGACGGAACCTAATTTTTCACCTTAAAATTCGGATTTATAATTGATATGAATGAATTTTTTGGCCTAAGAGAGATCTAATCAAGGGTTCTTGACCATATGGGTGCAGGCAACTGAGCAAAATGGTGATTGAATGGAAAGAGAGGGAGCATGAGAGAGAGGAAAATTTAGCCATGGAAAATGAAGGTTGCATGGATGCCCTCAGGAATTGTGGGTTGAAGAAATTCTTCCTGAGACCTTATTTACGAGCTCAACCTGAGCTCTTACAATACAGGATCAGCATTTGGGATGAGAACGAACAAGTGTTCAAACTGTGGGATCAAGAATTAGAATTGGAGGTTCCTGACATCTACTTTATAACCGGATTGTCACGCAGAGGTCTGGTGCCCATACTGACAGGGAGCAGACCATCTGATGAGAAATGGGCGAGGTGATGGCACAAGTGTTCCTAGGGGCACAATTCGGATCCGGGAGTGCGAAGGTAGACATTGCTACCATTTAGGATCTAGCACTCAGGGTGGTGCTATATACCATCACACAGGCTGTGGGGGTGCACGCACCGCACGAGGCGATAAAAACTCAGCTCTTATTGGCCTCAAAGTGTATGAGTCCCACGATATTTGATTGGGCCGCAACAGTGACAGCAAATATGAAGAGACAACTCACAAAATGCAAGCGAGCCAAACTGAAACAGTTTGGCTACAGCTCTATTCTGGTATCGTTCATTCTGGAACGATTACCAATATTCCAAGGCTAAGGGGCCATAGTAGCTGAGCCAGTACCACGAGAGCCAAGAATGGCTTGCTGGGCAGCATTGATGCCCAGAGGAGGAGGGGGCCAACAGATGTCCTGGAGGCCGGAGTTTTTTGGGTGGCTATGTCATCAGTTGATCGTAGTTGAAGACTGGCCATATGCAAGGACCGATTTCACTAGCGATCCAGATCTCCCACTGCCAGAGGAAGATGAGTGGGATGAAGAGCTGGGTATGATCTCCTTTTGATTTTATGTTTTATGATTTTTTTTGTTAATACATGTTTGTTCTGACAGCAGTTATATGTGTATGTAGATGTCGGCATAAAGAGACCAGCCGGTATGTCTCCCATTTCACGGAGAACTCGGCCTGTAGCTGACCCTCAGGCAGAGGGTGCCGAGGGAGGATAGTTGATCTAGAACCTTGAGGGGATCGCCCGGGGGATTCCAGACTATGCCCGGCTGGCAGATGTCCCACTAGCATACCAGAGACATACAGTGGGAGTACATAGTCGCCTCCACCATCTTTTGAGATGCCTAGTTCGTGCGATGATGTGTTATCATGAGCACCATAGAGATTAGACACCTAGGGTTTATTTTCATGCATATTTTTTGAGAAACATGTCATCTCCGGATGTATTAAGATGAACATGTATATTTTTGATCTATGTGATGCACGCTGTGCAAACATTTCGACACACACACATATATATATACATATGCCTATGGTTGGATGGATCTTTTACATGTGATGATGATTTTATATGCCATGCATATGTCTAACACAAATGTAATCTAATGTATTAGTTGCATAACAAATGACCTAATGCGAAATGTATTTAATCACATATTTTATTTTTACACAAGCTTAAAAGCACACATGACAGCACATATGCAAACTATGCTTGCAAATGATTTTTATTTTTTATGCAAGCTTAAAAGCACATACATGCAAACTATGGATGGAAACAAGGGAAACAGGCATGCCCCCCAGCATGATGTCTCAATTCGAGGTGCATGCCCCCCAAGCTTTAGTCCATTGAAAATGGAGTGAAGGTTGACAATATTTTGATCGCACTCGAATTGAACGAGCTCATGTTTCATCATTTTAACGAGTTTGACACACTTAAAAGAACTATCCTCGTGATACCTAGTTTCATTTGTTAAGGAGCTTGACACAGGAAAGGAACTATGCTCCGACTAGACCCAGTTTCATTTTTTAAGGAGCTTGACATAAGAAAGCGAACTATGCTCCGACTAGACCCAGTTTCATTTTTTAAGGAGCTTGACATAGAAAGCGAACTATGCTCTGAACGAACTTCATCATAATGAATAGGAAGTCGTTTCTTCCAAGAGTGCCACTCCCAGTGGAAGGACAACATCGTGGAATTCAGGACTCAATGCCCCTAGGACACTATGCACAACGACAACATCACTAGATACAGGCACGAGATAAGTAGCCACGTAGTTGACCGACGGTGGGGCAGATACAACCTGTGGATAAAAACTAGGAGGGGATGACAACTGCATAGGACGCACCAGGGGACTAAAGAACTACACAAAAAGCAAGTGTAAAACCCATTTTTGACAAAATATATTAAAATATTCAGAAAAATAACTTTCAAAACCTATTTTGAGTTCAAAAAGTTATAAATATGTCAAATGGTAAGAATAAAATTACTTTTTACTATTTACCTCACTGAAGAGCAGCAGTGGTCCATTTGGTGTGCGAACTTCTGACGGCGATTGTGATAGATTCGTGCTACCATTCAGAGTTCTGTCAGTTGCAGGTAAGAGGCGCTTCCTAGTACTTCATTTCAATCCATTTTTTGATAGTTTCCTTTTTCTCATTAGATTTATGTGGAAGGATTTAAAAATTTAGGGCCACACCCATTGGCGCGGGTATCGGGCACGGATCCGCGCTAATGGGCTTTTATATGCCAAAGGCCTGCGCCGATGGGCGCGACTGTTTTAGAAACAGCTGCGCCAATGGCGAAACCTCGTTTTTCGCCTTAAACTTCGGATTTATAATTGATCTGAATGAATTTTTTGGCCTAACAGAGATCTAATTAAGGGTTCTTGACCATATGGATGCAAGCAACCAAGCAAAATGGTGATTGAATGGAAAGAGGGAGCATGAGAGAGAGGACGAATTAACCATGGAAAATGAAGGTTGCATGGACACCCTTAGGAATTGTGGGTTGAAGAAATTATTTCTAACACCTTATTTACGAGCTCAACCTGAGCTCTTACAATACCTGATCATCATTTGGGATGAGAATGAACAAGTGTTCAAACTGCGGGATCAAGTATTAGAACTAGAGGTTCCTGACATCTACTTTATAAACGGATTGTCACGCAGAGGTCCGGTGCCCATACTGAGAGGGAGTAGACCCTCTGGCGAGATAATGGGCGAGGTGATGGCACGAGTGTGCCCAAGGGCAAAATTCGGATCTGGGAGTGCGAAGGTAGACATTGCTACCATTCAGGATCTAGCACTCAGGGTGGTGCTAAAACCCCTTTGTGGACAGAGGTGATCCCTACTAGCCCAGACTGGGTCTAGCAACAATCGTCAAACGCTATAGCGTAAGTTCCTAATTGCAAATAAACAGACCAGCAATAAAGGCCTACCTAGATTCCAATGCTATTATTTGTAGGAGAGGTGGTGCTCTCGTTCCTCTGCTCTGGCAGATCACAATCCTCACGATCTCTGCGAATGGACACCTACACATACAAGAAATAATACAAATGCAAGCATAAAATCCAGTATACATAACTATATGTCAGTCATAAAAGACATAACTCATCATCATAAATAATAACAAGAGTGGAACCATAACCAATAGTCGTTCATCAATAATCAATCAAAGGAGAGTACAACGAATGTTCTGACGCTGAATTCTCCTTTGGCGAGTAGTCAGCAAAACATGTCTCGCAAAGCCTGTCGGGAATAAGGACAATCATCTCTCTTTTGATCTTGGACAATAGTCTCCTTGCTTGGATTTGGCCTTAAGGGAATCAAGAAGGCTCTTGCAGCATGAAGCTCTTGGGAATTTGGGAATTTTGAAACTCTGGAACTCAAAAACTCTGGAACTAGCTTGCAAAGGAATTGGGCAAGCTTTATAGATGGAGGAAGGGGAATTGGGATCATAACCAATAATCATGGGATTGGCCATATCATCAAGGAAGCTTCCATGAGAGGTTGAAAACCACTTCCTCTCTATGGAAATCCGTAGCTGAACCACCCAACTCAAGATAGATAGCAGTCCAGGAATTTGTTAGGATGAAACTTCCACCAATTATTTGTTAAAAAACACCTCTTAATATGGTTGGCGTGGGTGTGACTCTATGACAGAGCACCAATTGGCGCGCCCTCTTTGGAGGATTTTCCCCCTTGGCACGAGGGCTGAATTATGGGACCGCGCCAATGGAAAAGGAGCCATTTTTAGGATTTTTCAGCAGGAGATGTCTTGAGGGAAAACAAAGCTCATGTTCAGAGGAATACAATGCAAGTTCTTTTAGGCCATGTCACTTCTCATAGGTCCCAGAATGAGTCCTCCAAGATACGAGACAGGGGTAGCAGGGACGGTGACAAATTGCTGTGTCATAGATGCCCCCTAAAGCATGAGGTCCGAGAGAGAGAGAGGGGTGAAATGCTTTATGAGAACATGTCCAGTTGAAAACACTGCCATCGGAAAACCTGCGTGGAGAAGTACAACTGATATCTCAAATACATGATATGTGTGGTATGGGCGTAGCCATCAATAGTAGAGTACATAATAATTCAGATCTAAGGTATGGGCGTAGCCATCCAGTGAGGATCGATAAATAGACTCAGGCATGGTCGCAGCCATCTAGTGAATGATTCATGCAATAATCAGAGTAATCCACAATATCGCAAATTGGATCTCAACAGACAAAATTCAGGGCCTTGCGCTCCATCTCGATCCAAACAAAGTACAAGTTCAAGCATGCGAATATAGGAGCCGAAGTCGAACATGCAAGAACATTGTCTGATTACCAGCCAATGGTGAAAGTTGTTAACAGATGTGAGAGGTACCACCAATAATGACAATGGCCCTCAAGGTACTACAGGTACAAGCTATGGTGTGTGAATCAGCGAGCTGGTGTCGAACACCCGTAGAATCATCCGATCGGAGGCCAATGATGAAAACCTTGTGTCAAATGCGAAGAACCTGCCATTGAGGCATGCAGGCTCCAAGGCACCGGAAGGGAGTCTCTAGATTAGCTTCCTGGATAATGAGCTGAAGTCGACAGGAAGTGACCTTGACCGAAGGTGGGCCATAGTGTTTCCCACATCATCGACGCGAGATAGAGAAAGATAATGTTTTTGTGAATCAGGATCGTATGAGTTATCAGAGGGAGGTTGATATTTTGCAGAGGTCAACTTCTCTTGAACATATCGGTGGCATGATAGTGGACTTGGTAGTATTTGACATCAATTGATCAAAGCTCATGGTGACAAGGCAAAGAGCAGATGAGAGGTCAAACAGGATCACCCAAAGCCACGGAGGCAAGTGAAATACGAGATGAGATGTCCCCACCCTCACAAGAATGTAGACCAATGCCATGTTCAAGAGTGACATACTGCCGACACGACAATGATTCTGGTTCCATTTTCCGCACCATTTTTGGCAAGTACCCCAACTATTTTTATTAACAAGCTTGAAGGGGATAGCATATGCTTGTAACATAAGTTTGCCCTTCGGACGAATCCATCCTAGTACATTTAACGAGCCCTATGAAGGAGAAAGTCGAGTAACGTCATTTCGACTGAATCTAATGTCATCCGGTTTTAACGAGTCTGACAAAGGGAGAACTTGACGTCTTTTAATGTTTAGAGAGTTTGAAAAGACAGCAGAAAAGAAAACTCCAGGGGGGTCCTTTTTTGTAAAGTTGTGTCTCTCGAGCCCGAAAAAAGTATAAAACAATACTCGAAAGAACCACCTGACCATTACGATCGAGGAGTACTTTTCATGATTAGTGACTTCGACCTGAAAAAGTAAAAAAGCGACCAAAATCATGTCGTTTCGTAATCGTTAACAAGCCTGAAACAACGAGGGCCTGGTGATCTTTTCATCTTTACATGGTCAGAAAAGAGCTTAAAGGCGACTGCCTCTTATTTACGTTTAATGTGTCAAGAGGAATAACTCGACAATATTTTCATCTTTAAACGGTAAGAAAAGAGCTGAAAGCAGACCTCCATTTTTATTCTCTTTAACAAGTCAAAAAGGTAAAAAATACTCGGCAATCTTTTCATATTTTATGAGTCAGAAAAGAGCTTAAAGATGACTCATCCTAGAGGAACGAGTGGTATAAAGGGTAGCAACTGGTTCCGGCAATGGTGGAGCTGCTCAAAATATTTAATGGTCAAGAGGCTGGCTAATAAAACCACTCATTGTTGTAGTTCCTCAGGAAAGGAAAAAACAACCAAGTGAAAGCATATGATCGGCCAAAGAGATGGTGGCAATGGAATGAAACAACCAAGGCTCATTTAGCACAATTGAGCAGATAAAAATGGAAATCACGAGATGTACATCGGGTATGGGTTCATTTTTACACAAGCTTGAACCATGGAGAACTCTGCTTGGATTTGGTTTCATCTTTACACAAGCTTGAAATGAAAAACTATGCCTATTATAAGTTCGCATGCCCCCAGCATAATGACGAAAAACGAGGTACATGCCCCCCAAGCTTCAGTGCATTCAACAAAGTGGACGGAATGAAGGTTCACTTTCGAGATCTTGGAAATACTCGACTTGTATTTTACGAGATCTTAATCAAAAGACTCGATTTGGAAAGGGAGTTGTTTCATTTTTTAATGAGTTTGACACAGTAAAATAACTATCCTCATAACCCTTGTTTCATTTTTTAACGAGATTGACACAAGATTAGGAACTATGCTCGACCAGACCCAGTTTCATTTTTTAAGGAGCTTGACATAGGAAAGCAAACTATGCTCCGAACGAACTTCATCATAATGAACAGGAATTTGTTGCTTCCAAGAGTGCCACTCCCAGTGGAAGGATAACATCTTGGAATTTAGGACCCAATGCCCCCAGGACACTATGCATGACGGCATCATCACTGGATACAGGCATGGAATAAGTAGCCATGTAGTTGACCTGCGGTGGGGTAGATAAAACTGGTGGATAAAAACTAGGAGGGGATGGCAACTGCGCAGGAGGCACCGGGGGACTAAAGAACAATAATTGATCTATAGTCACGATTCTTTCGTCGTGTGGAAAGCAAACCACACCGAAAAGTGAAGAGACAAGGGCCCCCATGGCATAAACATAGTCACGGCCAAGGAGAAGACTAAAATCTAAAGCACCTTGGGTAACCAGTACGTCTATATAGATGATTTTGCCTCCCAAAGTAATAGGGAACTTTGGAAGGATCCCTAATGGTTGACTAGTTCCTCCATCAAATGCTAACAGATTCTATGTGACTAGCACAAGCTGTGGGGAGCCCAAAGCTTGCCAAGTAGTGGAAGGCATAAGACTGACAGATGCACCCTCATCCAAGACAGTGCCAAGTACTGCCTTATCATAGGCATGTACTGTAATCTGGAAAGGCACATGGGATGTGAGGCGGGAGGTAGTGAAATGACTCCAGTCAAAGGAAGCGACTGAACTACTTGGTGGGGGAATCATATGATTGCCCCCCTGCTCTAAAGGAACCGAAGAAGGACTCTCGAGATCAGCTGGGGTAGGAGAGTTGTTTTTGGACTCTGGAGAATCTGATGAGATGAGAAGTACATGAGCATGACGCTCTTCCGAGGCAGAGTGATCGACAGACGTTGAACCCAAGTCGACACTTTCTCCAACCAATGGTGGGTCCAGAACCGGCTTGGCATAGCCAGGCACGGAAGGAGGAGGGCGGACAAGAGAAGAATCTAAGTCAATCACGTTGTCGACAGGGAGAGGGTCTAAAGAGAGCCTCTAATAACCAATGGGAAGTTGGGGTGAGGAAGCTGTAAAACTTTCCAAGACAGTGGAAGCTTTATCCATGAGTGAACAAAGGTGAAGGGGATGGTTGCCTTCACATAGTCTACAGGGGATTCGAATCTTCCCTTTCTTCTGAATGTTGTCAGTTGATAGGGTTGTATCGCCTTGAGCTTTAGAGGACGATGAGGGGCAAGCTGAATCATGAGACCATGCTTCTAAGACCCTAGAAATGCAAGGAAAATCACGAAGAAGATGGTCTCCCTTGCACAATCTACAAGGAAACTTGACCTTCCGCAGAGGCTAGAAGGTGGTCCGACCTGAGCTGTACTCGGAGCAGTAGCTATACTTTTAGCTTCTCGCTTATGAGACTTCTTCTTCTTCATCATCTTCTTCTTCTTCTTAGCCACCTGGTTACTTGAATCCAGACTTTCACCAGGTGAAGTAGAAGATGAGGACGTAGAAACAGGCGAAGAAGGGGAGAGGTCCACCTTGGAATCAACATAATGTTATTCAGGTGGAGGAACTGATTGACCAGTAATTGAGACATTAGAGACCATAGAGGTAGAGAACAACCAAACATGCAACCCAACAGCTAACCCAGGAAGGGACAACGTTTCCATGTAAGGAGCACCAACATTACCAAAAGGAGGAAAATGACTAGGATTCCCATCAGAGGGGATTCCTGGGTTGGTGAACTCTGGAAAAGTTTCCATCAAAAACTGAAACTCGCACACGTGGCTGAAAAAGAGTCAAGACACACCATCAAACGACCAACAAGTAGAATCTATCAGGGCGTGTGATTTAATTTTTACCACATTGAAATTAAGAAACTTCGCTGTTTCATGTTTTAAGAGTCAAGAAATGGATAAAAGGTGACTCTATCACTTTCAGATTTGAAATAGGTGTGAAAGGACAAGCGCTTGGTGATCCTTTCAAATTTAGGGAGTCAGAAAATACCAAATGACTACTCAGGGATACTAGGCAAAGAGGGTGTACCAAATAATCGTGAACTGCAATATACACGTTGGTTTTAGAAATGAAAGAGAAATCAACCAAGGACTTTTCGTACGTGCAGGCAATCTCCCCGAATGCTGTGTTTGGTGTATCACGGGTATAGGGTGGCAGACTCGGCTTCCTATCGATAAAGGATGATAACCTAGTGGGGTCTTCCCATATACTCGACGGTACATGGGAACACAATTCCATACTAGACCACTATTGAGTCACAGAAGGAGGAATCACCTAACCTTGAGTGGAAACAAAAGTAACTAGGTTTAACGATGTCGGAGCATGTCTCTAGCCTAGACCTCTAAATATGTTCCGTTAAATTCCAATGCTGCCTTAGTGTAAATTGAGTAGATGTTAACGTTTATCTTTAATTACGTTTCAGTTTTCAGGCCCTAGCGAATGTAGTATCTCAAAATCTCCTAAATGCAAGCTATATGCCACAGTATATCATTTTATTCGATGAACGCTAACTATAAGAGAGTTGAGAGCTTTCACACAAACAAAATGATCAGAAAACAACCAATGATATCTCTGATGCAGCTAACGAAAATCAAAAAGCTTTCTTCAAAGTCACTAATCACTAATAGCAACGAAAAGCTCTAATTCACATTAACTAATGAAAAGCAAAAGATTTTTTTTTTTCAATGTTAAGGGCAAGATGCACTAAACCAACTGAAAAACTAATGAAAAGAGAGCAATTTGAGAAATGATAATAAGAGCGCAAAAACAAGCAAATTTCACTCAATGCAAGCACAATCAGATCCCTAAATTGACAAAGCAATCCTTCAAAACCGAGAAAAATCCCAAAGACACAATTGAGCCGTGTAATCTAGGCCCAAAGCGAAACAGTGCAGAATTCAAGTGAAAAAGAGATAAATCACTCAAACAACGCAATGAAATGATCAACAAGTACTTAGACGAATGCAGGGAAGCAATTAGAAAGTTGATTGGACCAATAAAATACCACAATATCCTAAGGAGGGCTCGACACACAAAGCCACTAGATTCCCTAGGGCTAAAAACGTGGAATCGATAAAAAATGGCAAACAACCAAAGGATGAAGGTTAAAACTAGTCAAACAGGACTCCAACACACTCAGGCAGTGGAGAAAATGTATCCAAAAACAAAGACCAAGCTCAGAAGGCTTAAAATCAAGCAAACTTTAGCAGTCCCCAGGCTTGGCGTGACTGTCAGGCTGAAACTAGCGCCTTTTAAGGATTTCCGCAAGTCATATATTGACAACTAGTGCCAATTGGCGCAACTGTTACATGAAAAAGTGCGCCAGTCAATTTTTCTATGCCAAAATGAAAAATAAGCAATCCAAAACTAGATCAACGATAACCAGGTAAACCAAGACGCAAAAACAGCAAAAGAACCCAGCCCAAAAAGCTGACCAAGCAAGCAAAAATCAAGAAACAACCGAAAAGACAAGACAAGGTCCCCAGCGGAGTTGCTAAATTTTTGAAGAGGCAAATCCCCTCTGTGGATAGAGGCGATCCCTACTAGCCCAGACCGGGTCTAGCGACAATCGTCAAATTCTATAGCGCAAGTTCCTAATTGCAAATAAACAGACCAGCGATGAAGGCCTACCTGGATTCCAAAGCTATTGTTTGTAGGAGAGGTGGTGCTCTCGTTCCTCTGCTCCGACAGATCACAATCTTCACGATCTCCATAAATGGACACCTGCACATACAAGAAACAGTACAAACGCAAGCATAAAATCCAGTATACACAACTATATGTCAGTCAGAAAAGACATAAATCATCATCATAAATAATAACAAGAGTGGAACCATAACCAATAGTCGTTCATTAATAATCAATCAAAGGAGAGTACAACCAATGTTCTAACACTGGATTCTCCTTTGGCAAGTAGTCAACAGAACATGTCTCGCAAAGCCTGTCGCAAATAAGGACAGGCCTCTCTCTTTGGATCTTGGATAATAGTCTCCTTGCTTGGATTTGGCCTTAAGGGAATCAAGAAGGCTCTTACAGCATGAAGCTCTTGGGAATTTGGGAATTCTGAAACTCTGGAACTAAAAACTCTGGAACTCAAAAACTAGCTTGCAAAGGAAATTGGAAAGCTTTTATAGATGGAGGAAGGGGAGTTGGGATCATAACCAATAATCATGGGATTGGCCATATCATCAAGGAAGCTTCCATGAGAGGTGGAAAACCACTTCCTCTCTATGGAAATTCAAACAGCCCAACTCAAGATAGATAGCAGTCCTGGAATTTGTTAGGACGAAACTTCCATCATTTATTTGTTAAAAAACACCTCTTAATATGGTTGGCATGGGTGCGACTTTATGACAGAGCGCCAATTGGCGCGCCCTATTTGGAGGATTTGCCCCCTTGGCGCGAGGGTTGAACTATGAGACCGCGCCAATGGAAAAAGAGATATTTTTATGGTTTTTCAGCAGGAGTTGTCTTCAGGGAAAACAAAGCTCATGTTCAGAGGAATGCAATGCAAGTGTTTTTAGGCCATGTTACTTCTCATAGGTCCCGGAATGAGTCCTCCAAGATATGGGACAGGGGTAGTATGGACGGTGACAAATTGCTGTGTAACAAGGACCAAATAGGTGGTAGTGAGAAGGAGGATCAATTATGCCTTCATTGTTAGGGAGTACTTTTAAGAAACACAAGTATTTTTGCCCTAGTACATTTCCCTCTAAAAGTTCCTTTTAGTCTTCAGGACAAGCTAAGAAATTCCCTCTATAAGGTTTTCCATCCTTGGTTTCAAAATTTTTGGAAATTTAGGGATTGGTTTCTTGGTATTCAATTGTTTGGTATTTTGGGAATTGATCTCCTTGGTATTGATATTTTTTGGATTTTGGGGATTCGAGGCCCTCAACCCAAACTCCTAGTTATTTTGGGTTGCCAAGGGGGACATGTCCAAGTACTTAGCTGAAAAATATTAGGTTTGGGAGAATGAGATATATGGTTATCGAAGTATCAGATATCGAAGGTTGGGAAACACTAAAAACATATACCAACAAAAAATACCAATGTTGGAAACCCTTCATTGCATCTATTAACTATCAAGTAAAAGTACATTATTAGGACAAAAATTCCGTGACCTTTAGTTATCATATTTTGGAGTATCGATTATTGGGGTAGTGGGATATTAGTATCTATATAACACTTAAAATAGAAACTAACAATAAAACCCAATACAAATGGACATTGATACATCTTCCAGTTAACATAGACAAAATATTTGAGAGATCTCGAGTGATGGGATTAAGGGCTAGAGCCTATCAAGATATCATGTTTCAGATTTCAAATAGTAGAATGAGGAATCACGAGTAGAAACCCCACAATATTGACATACTTGATACAATTGTTAGTTAATGGAGATAGAAATCTTAAGAATTTTCAAGTGACTGGAATGGGTCATTAGGATATTGGGTGTCAAAATATTAAGTGACTGTGATGTGCATGATATCACACAACCCTAATACCAATAAAAATTGAAATGAAAATAGATGGAAAGGTGGGCATTGTCAGTGGATGGTCCATTAATTGACTATTGACTATCAGGCTATCAAATTTTCCATGTTGAGAAGTCAAGTATCCAGAGATTGGGACATCTAATATTGTGGTTTCCTCTGGTCACTGATGAAATTGATAGGTTTTTTTGTGGCATGTCAATGTGACAAGATGACATGGCATGATTGATGTGGATCAAAGTGCACCATAGTGCTAAGGTGGAAGTTGATGTAGTACAACTGAGGATGTGGCCCTATGAGGTAGTGAGACATGGATAAGGTTTACCATGTGGCATGGTAGAGATGCTGATGTGGCACTTAGATTGGATAAATTTTCAAATGGACATAAATTTGTGTCCAAACATTCAAATGAGATAAAATTTATATCATTGGAAATTTCTTAATGATCAGAATATGATCATAAACTATTTTTAAGGTGGTTGAAGGAAGGAAATATTTGACAACCCCAATTGCTTAAGGTGACCTAGGAGGTCGAGTCTTGATACCCTACATTATTAATTGAGCATTAAGTGACTAGGTATGTTTCAATGAGAGAGGGTGGTAGGGAGAGAAGGATAGGGGAAGGTAGATAGAGGGAGAAAGGGAGGGGGGTTAGAGAGAGAATGTGTGTGTTAGATAGAGACAATGGTGGGGATATGAAAAGAGAGTGGGGTATAGGAAAAGGGGGAGAGAGATAGAAAGAGGGATAGTGAAAGGAGTAGAGAAACATAGAATATGAGAGAGGGGTGGGGGATGGATGAGAGAGGGAAGGGAGAACATACAACAACATGGACAATGCGAGGAAATATATTAATATATAAATATATAAATAAATAATAAAATATATATATAATATATCTATATAATTATTAATATATATATCTTATATCTATATTATATATATCATAATATATATATATATTTATATATATTATTATATCATATAATCATATATATATTATATCTATATATATATTATATATATATAATATATATATATATATATATATATATATATAATTAATATATCTTATAAATAATATAATTATATTATATAGGGAGAGGAAAAGGAGTAGAAAGAGAGAGGGATATAGGAAGGAAACATGAGGAGAGAAAGAAAAGGATAGGTAAATTTTGAGATAGATAGAGAGGGGGTGCGAGCAAGGAGGGATATGTTGTTGGGAATCATGATTTTTGTTAAATCAAAACCCGCAGGTGTTAGTCAATGATCGCATCTCCAGAGATAAAGATCCACAATAGGTGGTTAGTCCATGTTGTGAAACACACAGGAAGCGTTGGTTTATCCAATTTCCAACAATCTCCCCACCCAACATGAGATGGGTGTGTATCGAACTCGTGACCTACGCTTTGATACCAATTGATGAAACTTGACTAAATTGAGAGGGGGGTGAATCAGTTTAGTACGTTCATGGAAATTAATTGTATTTTATTTAAAATCATTAACTAAACCATTAAATGAGTATATTGAAATATAATGACCAACATATTTAATATGCAAAGAACAAGTAATAAGTAAACCAAAAACATCACATAAAGACATAATAGGTACACATATGGACACTATATATAAGTGAAAACCCATATAGGGAGAGAACAACAATTTATTGTTTTGATGCAAAGGCATGCTCCTACTCCCTTATTACATATAATTTTCTATAGGCTCCAACCTACGGGAGGCTGCTACCTCAATTTTTCTGCAAGCTACAGCTTGCAAGGAAGCTCCAAATCCCATATGTTTTCTACAGGATACAACCCACAAGAGGCTTCTACCTCAACCAGCTCCAACTTGATATTTATCAAGCCATAGCTTGAAAGGAAACTAAAATACCCTAATAAAAACAAGAAACAATAATGTGTTGATTTACCTAGTCATAAATTTTTCATATCTCCATCTTCATTTCTACCTCTTCTTCCCTTCAAATCTGCTTCACATAACCTTCATATGTGCCATGTAACTAGTGCATAATACCTCGATCAACTCTCATACATTCTCCAACTCTCTAACCTCCTATTTCCATCTAAAATCACATCTTTTATAGAGATAGTTTGCTAGATGTTTGTATCCCACATAAGAATATGAAGTGAACAAGCTTGACTCTTTGCCTTCCATTAATTTGTTTCCAAACTCCTCATATTTTGAATATTAGAACACATGCTCCACCCAATATTATTTTTCATACTTTGTAATGATTAAATTCATCAATAAAATGACATCATCACGTAACATTATCGGAATAACATATGTATATATGATTGGACATTCATTTCTCATTATCAATAACAACATTTTTCATTAATGCATCACAATAATCATTGCAACATCTTTGCCTTTGTCTTGGAATTGCATCCCAACATCTTCATGTCAGTGTCTCAGAAACCTTGTCTTTGTTGTCATGGAGTCTTTCCTTGCATTTTTAGTCATGGAGTTTTTCCTTTCCTTTGCTGCCATGGAGTATTGCCTTGCATTTGCTGTCATGGAGTTTTTCCTTGCCTTTGTTGTCATGGAGTCCATCCTTGTTGTAATGGATTCTTGCCTTTGCTTTGCATCACAAAAAAATTCTTGCATCCCAACATCTCACACATCAACATCATCAGCTCGTCAACATCCCAAGCTCAACAATATGATTCACATAGTTGTTCCTTTATGATGCAAAATATACAACTTGGTTGCTGCAACATTATTCACTCTCTAGCTCCCTTGCCATCACTTTCATCTCCTCCTGCAACTGCTATCATCACATCTTTGTTGCTACTCTTTTACTGTTTCTTTTCCTTGTTGTTCCTAGTGTACCTTTACTGCTTCTTTTCATTGTCGCTACTCTTTTTCCAACCTTGACAACAATGCCATCAATCTTCCCCTTTGGCATTGATGGAAAAACATTGAAATTCCCTGTGCACATCTAACCTCTTCTTACCCCCCCCCTTTGACATCAATTCAAAGGGGGTTTCTTAGGAACTTCTTGGTTTTCTTGCACCTTTTTCCATATTTTATAACATGAAACAACTTTAAATACAAAGCATTCTAAAAAGACTAGATTCAATCATCAAATTTTGTAGATAAAATTACATGGAGATCACCATCAATGTTTGTCCAAAGTCTAGTTGTGGGTCACCTTTGATGCTCTTTCAAGGTTAAGAAAATGAAAAATTCCAAACCATAAGCCTTATGCATGTTTGAAACATAGGTAATCAACATATTATAGCACATTGATGCCTGAGGACCAAGAGCATGTAGAAAATCATAACATATAGAAAATATAATATATTCATATTTAAATCAAGTATGCTCCAAATTATAGGAGACTCTCTCTCCACATCATAGTATGAGAATCATAATCTAATATTGTAGTAAGAGTAAGCATCTTCTGTGATGGTCACCCACATTATGAGTCCTTCTGTAATGAAGAAGACCGTACAGAGGAGCTTCCTTTCCTTTGTAGGGACAAAATATTGATATAACACAAATAAAATCAATACTAATAATAATAATATGATAGAAAAATATTCCTAAGGCAATAGTAGGATCATTTGAGTATTTTCGGATGATGTTCCACCTGAAGGCTTCTTATTCTCCGCTATGACTATTCAACAATATAACTAATATGATCTCAAATAATAAACACATAACACATTGTTGAATGCATTACATTTTGAGATGCTCACAACACCCACACAATATCGTTGCATTTCTTCTTCTCCATATATAAAATAACAGAGTTAGTGTAGAGACAACATAGGCTTCCAAGTGCGTAGAAACAATAGAGGATTTCAGGAGAGAAAAAAAAATTATAGGGAGGACCTCTCCTTAAAGAAAAAAATCATCATATCTGATCACACTCCCCAATTAAAATCCAACGGTTTTTTCCATCATCATAAAGTGTTCACATGGCCATCCTTAGTGTAAATCAATAATGAATAATGAAGTTGTTGACGGTGTTGGACCCAACAACGTGTAAGGGAATATCCTCGGTATGAAGTCCCAATTAGACCTCAGACCATTTGGTGTAGGAGTCTCAGCAGTGGGTCGTATGGTAATGCCTTGACCACGATTTCACACAGAGCCAAGTAAGATAACTCTGTTGGTAGCAAGGGTGCGACAGCTACAGTGAACCAAAGAAGTTGCATGAGAGGTTCTAACACATGGGGGTTGAGATGAGTGGGCCCCTTATAAACCTGGTATAGCACGTAGTTAAGAAGGGAACATATGAGCATATATGCATCACAACATGCAAGGCAAGTCAGCAAGCAATCCAAAGTGATGGTTAAACCAACAACACATTTCAGAAAGATTCATACATAGTTATACAAAAAAGTCCATACACACATGTGTAAGAAAACAAATACATATATCATTTAGAGTACACCGGATAGCATAGAATACAATACAACATATGCATGAAAAGTGTTGTCTCTTGTTATATTTAGAAGTGTAAGTTCTAGTCATACAATACATCCATGCTCAACCACTATTTCCGATAGCAGAATGTTACAACCACAACCACTTGCTCTTCCAATGAGAAGTACTAGCTCTATGTAGTGGAGAAGCCAAGGCTCGTTACAATATTATCCAAGCTCTCTGCAAGATAGTCTTATTGGAATCTTAGCTGACCAAAAGCCTTTACAATGAGTTATGAGGTTCCATTTATAGCAAAGGGTGGGGTGACCCTTGACATTCCCCTTTGTGACAATTCATCTACCCTCATGACTCTTCATCTACTCTATGATTGTTACATCAACCTATCGACACTTGAGCTTCCACTTGACAAGGCGTTACATTACAATGCACATGTGCCCATGTGAGAAAAAATGGCTTGAGAAAGCCATGTAAGACATCACTGACACTTGGTCCGTTGTGGTAGACCAACTCTTTCACATGCTTGTGATGGCGAAGGTGGTGGGATAATTCCAAGCTTGGTCATCTGTGATGGTGTGCATGCACTTCATGGTGACATCTTGTTGAAGCGACTCTTGCCTTAGTTGCATCCGGGTGCATTGGTGTGGTGCCTCCATCCAATTCATCTGCTAACATGTGCATGGTGTTATTGGGTGCGGTCGAACCAATGACACACCAATGCATAGTGTCCGTGTTGATCTTCCATTGTGTGTTGGTGTTCATATGCATCAAATGTCAACTACATGTTTAGCTCCCTTTGGACATGCTTCTTGTCTTTGCCTTGGTGATTGTGCCAAATGGGTGGGATCACATGCGTGCACATAATGACATGCATGCTTCTGTGTTCCCTTGCATGTGATCAACAACACTGCTCACCATGTCTACTCCGTGCCAGCTATTGGGATGGATCTTTAACTTGTACAGGTGTAGTTTCATCCATGAGTGCATGTTGCACCCGTTGTTGTACTTGTTCTTGCTGCAACTCATTCTCTTGTCTATGCAACTCCCATTCTTCCTTGAGTTGCTGCTTGACCACATGGAACTCCTTCATTGTTCCATTCTCTGTCTTCACGTGACCTTCATGTCGCGCTATCGCCTCATAGCCTGAGTCTCCAAAGTTTCTTTCATCATTAGTGGATCTACTTGAGCTTACAATTTTGTTTCACCTTCGTGTTCCCAATAACCTTCCTCTTACATTCGTTGCATCTGGTATGCTACCTTTAGCTTCCATTCATGCTGCTACTCACTATGATGCTGCGGCCATCACATCTTGATGTCCTTTCCTATGAACAACTTGATATCTTCATCAGTAGGCAAGCTCATAGACACTTGATTGACTGCATCCCCAAGTGTGCTATGAATGGTGTCTTCGACTTCTCCTCTCCTGGAAACCATTGTACCTGTGCTACTGAGAGGCAGATGAACTCTTGTGATACCTGGAGATATGGCAACACTTATGCCAAGAAATCTGTGAGTTGAAAAACAAAATGAACTTGAGAACTGACTTGCAACACACATCTATGACTGATCATGAAGGTCATGAAATTTTGGCCAGGAGGTCGAGAGACTGAGTGCCAAAACCATGTAAGTCATAGTCTGGGCTACTAGGAGGCTGAATGATTGTTGGAACTGCATAACGCACAATCTAGTCTGGTTGTTGACTACTAGAATTGCGCAATGCGCAATCTCAGCTGGAAATGGTTGCAGGCTCAGTCACTGCATTACGCAATTCTCTGGGCCAGTAGTCATTGTCCCTCAAATTTGTGCAAAGCAAGCCTTGAGAAAATATCCTGGGCATAAATGAACATTTATAGAGAGGAAGACAAAGCCTTCCCTCCAAGGATTGCGCAATGATGTCTTCTTGGGGCAGACCCCAGGTCGAGGCTGCCCAAACTCACCGATGAGCAATTGAATGCAAATGTGAAAGAGAATGCATGGTGATATTGAGTGCAATCATAATAGAATGATCATGCATGCAGATGGTGAATGAAAGATTCAGAAAATGGAACAACATGCATGTGGGTGAGGCGAGTTGCCGAATTGACGACCATTCATGAAAAACAGTTTCATGCATGTGACAATAGTGAGATGTTAATAAAAACTTAAATGGGGCTAGTACAATCTAGTATGTAACAAAACAATAGCAAGTGCTCACTGAAATCAAGAAAACAGTGTTCATATGTAGAGAAACACAAAAAGCACCAGAAATTCGACACAAGACATGCAAAGCAGGCTTACCCCAAAATAGTTGGTTTGAATGTGCCAACATCTCCTAGATGCAATGTGGGATGTCAGAATTGCAAGGTTGATGTGAGAAATGAGCTATGCAGCATCTAGTTGATGAGTTTTAATAAAATCAAGGTTGTGACATGCATGCCACAAATCTAGGGAAAGAGACACTTGGTGGGAGGTTTTTGAAATGATCATGTAGCCTCCAACTGCCAAAAATAGATCCCTGAAACAAGGGATGCCTTTGCATGCTACCTTCGAAGAAGAATCCCATGCATGAAAGTTTGTTTTTCTCGGTCCCGGAGGAAGCCGGTCAACTCAATTGCGCATGCAAAAGGTTGCTCAAATACTGGGAGGAAATACACAATTCTGGTCGGGAGTTGGGCTAGCTTCTTAGAAGATTTACGCAATTTCGGGGTAGAACAACTGACTGCTACCTAGGATTACACAATTCCTAGGTTGAGCATCCCTATAGGAGGAATTGTGCAATTTTTTGGATGAAGCCTCGTTGACAGAATTGTAGAATTTTGGAGCCCAACAGGCTACCAGACTGAATTTTACAATTTTTGGAGGGAAGGCTGGTTTCCCTCCAGAATTGCACAATTTCTTGAGCGAGTTGTTCAACTTGCAACTGGACCAAGTCTGAATAAACAACCTATGAGGGGGATGCATTAAGCTTTCATAGACAAGCTACCTTTTTGCAAGAAAAACATTGAAGCTTGTGTACTTGATGAAGCAAGACATGTTGTTGTGAAAGGTTGGTAGGGAGGCTCCAAAACGAAGCTAAGGAAAAATTTTGGAGGGCAGTTGAGGCTGCTACAACAATTGACGACACACTGGTAGAACTCAACCTCTATGAATGCACCTTATTCATGAAAAGAAAGTCTAACACCTCCAAAAGTATTATTTAGTTCTTAGTTCATCTTGGTTTCCACATTTGCTTGATTGTAAGATGTAGCATCCGCCAATCTCTTGGGCGATTGACACACATTCCAAGACAAGTCAACGCAGTTGTTTATATTGGGGTTGAGGGGTATATTGGTGCACAAGCAATATAGTCATCAAAGTATTAGTTTCATCTCTGGTGTTGCTCCACTGCCAGCAGGCATAGATAGTACCCCAACGAAGTCCCGTAGGAACACAAGCATGGCTCTGCTACCAGTGACCCTGGCCCTGCTGCCAGTGAGGCTGGCCATTACCCCGGTGAAGTTACTTGCATCACCTCTTTGTAAGGAATCCTTTCTCTTCTTTCTCCTTAGTTATTTTCATTTTTTCAAACTTTTTTCACTTTTTCATTTTTTATTTTTCATCTTCGTAACTGTGCATAACACTTATTCATTTCAAAGGCGAAAGAGGGATCCTAACTTATTGAGAGTAGAAGAGGTTGTTCTTGGAGAGAAGTAGTTTATGTATACCTCTGACATGCCTGTTAAGGTTTTCCCCTTCACCTTACTCTTCTTGACTGAGATGACAAGGATTAACCCAAAAAATAACTGACTAGGGTAGGTGATACTAGTTAGCACACAGGTGTTGTGTTTTCACCAAGGTTCACTTCGAACAACACATGTTTTCCATTGATGTATCATGGACTGAATATAACAAGTTCTTACATAATAGAGTGGACAATAGATAACAAAATGTTGATAGTTGTACAAGTCCTCTCATACTTTACCCAGCTTGTTTCAAAAGTCATACATGGTTTCATGTGACACTAAGCTATGAATGAAACAAGAAAATAAACAAACAAGAAAACAAATCAGAAGCAAAAGTAAAAGTGAAAGAAAAGTGGGTAATCAAACAATAAAGAAGAAAAGCAAACAAACAAAGCAAGTAGGAAAACAAGCATGCAAGAAAATAGATTGAAAGCAAACACTACTCCTACTCCTAAGCTAACAATGCATGGGCCTAATCACATGAATTGATATTTCCAATGCAGCCACTGTCACATTGATTGAACGATGTTGTTGAAGGCTTGGTCCTCGAGCAACTTGGTTGCATGAACTAGCAATCTTGAAAGATATAACGATGAAGATAGACACACTCTGAGCTTACAAGAAACCATATAACGAAGATGAGTGAAAGTGCATCACATGCATTCCGTGGAGCTGCCACAGTGTTGTGCTACACTTTGTGCAGATGTTGAGTGTATGCATTCTCTTAATTGTGACATGCAAGCAAACGTGAGAAAGGTAGACGACTTACGTTGTGCATGTGTGCTTTCTGTGTAAAATTGCTCCAACACATGAGCGATGGGATCATGTAGTTCAAGTGGAGGAAATGAAATTTGTGTGTTTGGGTGATATTCAATGCAAAGTAGAGAGTGATGAGGAACCCTGAGTGTTTCAACAATTTCCTGATTAGAAGTGAAACCAACCTCAGGGCAGTGAGTGCCTGACATAACCATCATCTCGGGCTAAACTACCTCGACAGTCTAGGGGGTTTCGACTTTGTTGACGGATATATCATCGTAGACCAATGCCTTAGACAAATTAACAATGATTGAATCAACATTGTGATCGAATGAGGAAGTGAATAGATCACAACAACCAAGATCAAAAAATTCAGGATTTTGGTCGGCATCCTCAAGATTTGATGAATCGGGTAAAGGGGTAGATGGGAAGCAAAGATGTTCACCCTATGTGTTTTCAAGAAAGATAGATGATAGATTAGACGAATTTTTTGAGGAATATTTGTCCTCTCCACACTATAATGACAGACTGACATCTAACGTGTCCTATGAATGATCAGAAGTAGAAACATCTAGAAATGGGTTTTCACAGGGAAAATCAGTAGTGGAAGAATTAGAAGGGATGTTAGGATGAAGTGAATGATGCACGCCTGGAAGGGAGTCATCCTTCATCGCAAGTTCTTATTTAGATTCCCACACACACTCATCATGAATGATGGCTTAGTTTGGCTGCATAACACCAACTTCATCAACAACTTGATCCTCATTCACAACAGGTGAGAAGTTTGGAATGGAAGAACACCAGACGGTGCAATCTGGAGGATCAACAAAACTCGGGGACAGAGGTGGAACTGTTTGATGAGGTGAAGGTGGACATTCATTTGTGATAGAAACTATGTTTGCATGTGATTGCATAACTCCGTCACTGAAGTGTGTTGATCAAGGTTCAGATATGTGAAGAAGATACTAAAATCTTCGATAAAGAAATTCCCAATCAATTTCATCTTCAAGAAAATTGTATGCAAGATTACAAAAGTGTGCGTAAAACTGATCAACGGATTCAGCAAGTGCTTTTCATAATTTCATAATTTCTAGATCAAGTGCTTCATGGTCAAAGTAATTGATAGCTTGGTCAATCTCTGCAACCATATGAAAAAGAGAATGAATAGATTTTTCAAGCAGCATGGCACACCAGTGCATTAGGTTCCCTTCAAGCGTGTAGATGAACAACGCATAGCTCATGTATTCTTCAAAGAATCCATGTATTTCGCATGAGCCTACAACATTGATCACATGCCTAATCAAAGCTACATGGCCTCCACAATCATATGTTTTATGACACAAGTTATCTGAAATATTTTCCGAGATAATGAAATCATTTCCATAAGACATACACTCTGGAAGATCAACTCAGTAGCTAGTCATGATAGATATGTAGAGATTCAAATCCAATGTGAGGACTCATCTTGTCATCTGGCCCTCCTTCTAGCACCAAAATGTTGACAGTGCTAGACCTGCCAACATGTAAGAAGATCTCCCTATAAGAAGTACCAATTAGACCTCAGACCATTTGGTGTAGGAGTCCCAACAGTGGATCATATGGTAATTCCTTGACCACAATTTTGCACAGAGGCAAGTAAGATAACTCTGTTGATAGAAAGGGTGTGATAGCTCCAATGAGCGAGGGAAGGTGCATGAGAGGTTCTAACACTGTTACACAGTAATTTGTCATTGTCCTCATCTTAGTCCCTTTGCTGTGTCATGTGTCAAATAAACATGTTCATATCTTCCCACCCATGTAAGAAGAGTAAGAAAATGCTCTCTGATGCTGCAAGTTGACCCTCATTCCCTAGGTATCTGCCTCGTCATGAGTAAACCCTTAATATACGTGACAATCCCCTATCATAAATGGTCTCATCGCGACCCCGTCAAAGGTGTACACCTGTTTCCTGCGACGGTCGAATTTCAAGGCCCGACGCGAGACTATTAGCTATTTATTGCAACAATTGGTCTGCATGCATTGCCTCCTTGCAATGTTGTCACTAAGACTTAGTTCACGGCTAGCAATGATCCAGATTGGGTGAATTTGTTCCAACAATTGGCCTTATAGATGTCTCTAGACCTAGTTGTTGGGTCAGTTTGGGTTGCCCTTCCTCCTCTGGGATGGTAGTTCCGTCTTTTGTGATACGTTACTTAAGGATAAGCTCCCTATCCCTCATTTCATGGAGACTCCTTCTCCTATAAAATCACTCACCATTGCTATGATCTACTAGTTCTTTTAGTTGGATAGTGCTCCTAGTGCTTTTGAGTTTGGTAGATAGCTTTGGTGTGAGTGTGATAAGTGTGGGATTGCTAATAGTTTGTAAGAGGTTGTGGAGTGCCCTTAACTTTGTACTAAAGCTTGAGAGAGAGAGAGAGAGAGAGAGAGAGAGAGAGAGAGAGAGAGAGAGAGGGAGAGAGATTGCCCATTTGGGACACCCATCCTTGAGAGTGAATGCTTGAAGAAACATACTGGTTGGACCCTCCGAGAAGGCTTGCGATGTCAAGACTTGGTTGTAAGATTTACTCTTGATTCATTATTAATACAATTAATGATGATTTCCTATGTCTTGTATGTAATTTACTTGATATCTCATGATTTCTTGAATTTATGAGTAAATAGATCATTGTTGTTCTCGGTTATGTGCTCTATTGTTTTCTTGTGGTTTTTCAGGTTGATTGCTCATTAAGGAGAAGGAAATGGAAGCTGGAGCAGCGCAACGGAACTTCATCAACCACCGATTTGCTGTAGGCCTCCAACAATGACTATTTAAGAGAATCAATTATTGTTTTGTCTTTGTTGTGACTAGACCCGCTCTAGGGCTAGAGGGGTTGCCTTTGTCTATAGAGGGAACACTTTCCTACTTCACAAGTTGGCGACTCCGCTAGGGAGTCCTTTGTATGTTTCTCTTTGGTTTTCTTTTGTTTGGTTTTGATTTAGTGTCTCTTGAATTTTGGGGTTAAACCATTAGCCTTTTGGGTTACCTGGGTCAATCTGGGAAATCACTTTGCTGTTTGGAAGAATAGTTTGGTCTTTGTTTGGAAGTTTTTATTCGTTTTCTATTGTTTTTAAGTTCGTCGTTGGAAAAATATTAACAATCGCACCAACGACACCCTGTATTTGTTTTATAATCCTATGCGTCTCTAAATCCTGTCGTACAATCACGACAATTCCTGGAATCGGCCCGTCGCGGAAGAGACGAGTACTCTCACGACGACGTCGATTTGTTGCTATGGCTACAAGCTGATTGTCACTAGTTGCTAGTGTTACGCCCACGACGATTCCTATAGGGTTGTTTTCTCAACTCTACCTCTTGAATCCACCAGTCTTGTTAATTCCCTACTATCTTCCTCTTGCCTATTAGTTTGTTTTAATTGCTTTTGGTTAAGGTGTTGTCTCTTTGGTTTCATTGAGTGAATCTTGTATTTTTTGACCTTGTAACTTATCTCTTTCAAGTTTTTGAATTATCTGGCTTGGTTACTTGTCTATCCAAGGTTCATCCACAACCATCTTGTTGATTTTCTTGAGGCATTTTGATTGTTTGTTTTTTGCTAGTTGATGTTTAGTGTCAATTATTGGACCAATTGTTGATATTGATTCGATTTTTTCACTATCAGGCATAGACTACAATTGTTTTGATCAATTGGCTCACACGTGCTTGTTTGTTTCTTTGAAATTCAAAGATATAAAATAAAAAAATTGCATTCCTTTAGTATGAGAAAGAGAAAGTACATTTTCATTTAAAGTTTTCATGTTTGAGAAATTGGAAAGCAAACTTTAAATCTATCATTAGTAGTATCAATGCACTGTAGGAATTTATGTATTGATGCATTGTGTCTCTTAGCACTTGCATTTGTTGGTCTTGGTTTTGTCTTGGTTTGGGAATGATATCTCTACCTTCCTATAAGTAGGTGTCCATTGAAATGAAAGATGCTTTACTCATTCTAGCTGCATCCTAGGGTTTTCGATATACATACAGTAAGGCCTGGAAATTGAAACATAATTCAAGATCAACTCTAAAATTAACTGAATGAACTTAACAACGCATTGGAACTTAATGCACATTATTTAGAGGTCTAGGCTAGAGATGTGCTCCGGCATTGTTAAACTTACTCACTATTGTTTTCACTTAAGGTTGGGTGATTCCTACTTTTGTGACTCAATAGCTACTAGTACAGACTTGTGCTCCCAGTATTGTTGATTATATATCGGGAGACCCCACTAGGTTATCCTCCTACATCCATAGGAAGCCATGTTTGCCACCTTGTGAACCATAACACACAGAACACAACATTCGGGAAGATTTCCTACTATATGGAAAGTCCTTGGTCATTTCTCTTTCATTTTATCACCAAGGTGTATATGCAGTTTTACGGTTTATCTGGTTAACCTTTTGCCTAGTTCTCCAGAGTGGTCACTTTAGTTCCTTTTCGACTCCTTCAAAGAAAAGGTCCATCTCAGCACTTGTCCTTTCAGGCTCATTAAACCTCAAAAGAGATAGTCACCTTTTCATCCTTTTCTCGTCTCTTGAAACATGAAAAGGTCAAGTTTTGTTCCCGTGTCATAAAATTTATTGCCCATGAAATATTCCTGGTAATAGTTCCAGTTCTTGGTTACAGTATAAGTGTTTTTCAGGCTCATTCCCGATGGCAACATTCCCCGAGTCTAACGGCCAAGGTCTTCCCCCAGATGGGAACCCTGGTCTATTTCCTTCTTTTGGAAATCCCATTGCTCCATGCATGGCAACATTGTCTGTGCCTGGGTTAACTATCAGTCTGCCCATTTGGTCATTTTAAACCTCGATGGTCCCGAGTGTCATGACTCTTGTTCCACCATCTCCTTCGTCTGAATCATGACACGATGATTCCAAGATTGAGCCTGCGCCTTCTTTCCCTATTCCTTCATCTTCATCTCCTACTTCACCTGGTGAAAGTTACACGTCTAGTAACCAGGAGACTAAGAAGAAGAAGAAGAAGTCTGATCAGCATGATACCACCCATGCAACTATTGGTCCAAGTACATCTCAAGTTGGAACACCTTCTGCTCCTCTACGAAATGTTAAGTTTCCTTGTAAATTGTGTAAGGGTGACCATCTTCTTCCATGATTGTCCTGCCATTCCTAGGATCTTAGAAGTATGGTCTCATGATCTGGCTCATCCCTCATCATCCTTTGAAGCTCATGACGATTCTAACCCACTAACTGGCAGTGGTAAGAAGAAAGGGAAGATTTGATTCCCCTGTAGACTGTGTGAAGGCAACCATCCCCTTCACCTTTGTCTGCTTATGGATGACGCCTCTGCTGTTTTGGAAAGTCTTGCATCTTCTTCACCCCAACTTCCTATTCGTTATTAGAGGCTCTCTTCAGACCCTCTCCCAGTTGACAAAGAGGTTAACTTAGATTCTTCTCTTGTTCGCCCTTCCCTTCCCAAACCTGGTTGTGCTCAGCCTGTTCCTGACCAACCATTGGTTAGAGAGAGTGTCGACTTGGATTCACCACTAGTGGTTTAGTCTATTCCTGAAGAAAATCATGATTATATTTCTCATGTTCTTCTCATCTCGTCAGAATCTCTTGAGTTCAAGAATGACCCTCCTATCTCAGCTGATTCAGAGAGTCCTTCTTCAGTTCCTATAGAGCATGGGGGCAATCATATGATACCCCCACCAAGTAGTTCGGTCATTTCTTTCGGCTGGAGTCACTTGGCTGCTTTCTACCTTCATTCCTATGTGCCTTTCCAAATTATAGTACATGCCTTTGATAAGTCAGTACCTAGCACTATCTTGGATGAGGTGCATCGGTTAGCGTCATGCCTTTCACTATTTGGCAAGCTTTGGTCTCCCCACAGCTTGTGCCAGTCACGCAGAATCTACTGGAATTTGTTAGAGGAACTATTCAACCATTAGGGATCCTTCCGAAGTTTCCTGTTACTTTGGGAGGCAAAACTATCTATATAGACGTTATGGTTGTCCAAGGTGCTTTAGATTTCAATCTTCTCCTTGGCCGTGATTATATTTATGCCATGGGAGCTTTTTTTCTTCACTTTCCCATGTGGTTTGTTTTCCACATGATGGAAGAATGGTGACTATTGATCAATTGTCATTCTTTAGTTACCCAGTGCCTCCTATACCACCATCATCCCCCATTGGTTCTTATCCACAAGAAGTACCTTCCTTGCCATAGTTCAATTATGTGGCTACTTGTTCTAAAACTTCCTTTGCTGATGATTATGCAGATGGCCTCATACATCATGTACTAGGGACATTGGAACCTGATCTGTCATTGGTTCTAATGACATGTGTTCTTCCCAAAGCGTGATTCTTCCATCCAATGAAGATCTCTTGGTAGTCATGTTTGTGTATGACCCATGAACACGATCTGAGGAGAGTTCTTTTCTTGTGTCGACATCGTTAAAGAACGAAACAAGGAGGCATGAGGATAGTTCATTGTCTTGTGTCAACCTCGTTAAAAAATGAAACAAGGATCGTGGAGCCTAGTTCATTTTCTTGTGTCAAGCTCGTTAAAAAATGAAACAAGGAGTCTTAAGGAAAGTTCTTGATCTTATGTCAACCTCGTTAAAAAATGAAACAACGGTTATGAGGATGGTTCTTTTACTATGTCAACCTCATTAAAAAATGAAAGAACTCCCTTTTCCAAATTGAGTCTTTGATTAAGCTCTCGTAAAATCTACGTCGAGTCTTTCCAAGATCTCAAAAGTGAACCTTCATTCCATCCACCTCATTGAATGCAATGAAGCTTGGGGGGCATTTACCTCCATTTATGTCATTATGCTGGGGGCATGTGAACCTATAACAAGCATAGTTTTTTGTTTGAAGCTTGTGTAAACATGAAACCAAATCCAAGCAGAGTTCTCCATGGTTCAAGCTTGTGTAAACATGAACCCATATCTGATTTACACCTTGTGATTGCCTTTTTTATCCGCTAAATTCTGCTAGATGAGCCTTGGTTGTTTTCGTTTCATCATCACCATCTCTTTGGCCAATCATATGCTTTCATTTGGTTGCTTTTCCTTTCTCGAGGGACTGCAGCGATGAGTGGTTTTATTAGCTAGCCTCTTGACCATTACATGTTTTGAGCAGTTCCACCATTGTCGGAACCAGCTGCTACCCTCTATACCACTCGTTCCTCTAGGACTAGTCACCTTTAAGCTCTTTTTCTGACTCGTAAAAAATGAAAAGATTGCATAGTTTTCCTTCTTAACTCGTTAAATGGAATTAATAAAGTGGTCCACTTTCAGCTCTTTTTCGACCCTATAAATGTGAAAAGATAGCCGGAATTTTGTCGTTCAAGTTTGATTTTGGTTATGAAATGACGTGTGTCTGATTTCTTTTTTACTTTTTCAGATTGGGACCACTAATTACGAAAAGTACTCCTTGATCGTAATGGACAAGCGGTTCTCTCGGGTATCGTTTTCTACTTTTTCAGGCTCGAGGGACACAAATTTATGAAAAAGTACCCCCCTGGAGTTTTCTTTTCCATGTCTTTTTCAAACTCTCTAAACATGAAAAAGACTCTGAGTTTTCCTGTGTTAGACTCGTTAAAACCTGACGACATTGGACTCGTCACCATGACGAGACTCAAGCCTCTCCTCCCTAGGGCTTGTTAAACTATTACTATGTTGGATTGGTCCGAAGGTCAAAATTATATCTCAAGCATATGCTATCCCCTTCAAGCTTGTTTTTCAAAAATAACTGGGGTACTCACCAGCAATGGTGGGGGGAAATTTGGAAGTTGTCATTTGTTATCTACAACAACTAGTCACTCTTGAACATCGACACTTTTGCTTCTCATCAAGTTGGCATATCCTCACATTGTCATTGGCCTTATAGGGTTTTGGGTTGCCATTTTGCCTCATTCCATCTTATCCATGTTGTCTTCGTCAGACCTCCAATCCCTTGGTACCAAAATGCTGCCACATTCTGGAGTTGTCTCGCCAATATCTTCAAGATTATAATCCTTCTGCGGTTCACACCCTTACCTCCTCCTTTGATACTCTATTTCACCATCTATCACTTGTTCCTTATCTCGCATCGTTGATGGGGGAAACATTATGGCCCTCGTGTGATGGATCGTCTCCTGTTGATACCATCTCATTATCCAGGAGATTGATCTAGAGATCCCCTTCAGTACCTTAGAGCTTGCATGCCTCAATGGCAAGTTCTTCACACCTGACAACAGACTTTCATCGTTGGTCTTCGATTGGGTGATTCCATGATTGTTCGACTTCAGCCCATTTTTCACACTTAGTGGATTGTACTGGCAATACCTTGAGAGACATTTGCATTATTGATGGTTTCTCTCATGCTTGTTAATAGTTTTCATTATTGACGGTAATCAAGCGACTTTCTATCATGCTCAACTTCAGCATATTTGTTCACATGCTAGAATTTATACTATGATTGGTTAGGGTTTCATGACCCCGAACTGAGATTACATATGTTTGGGCTCCGTGGATTGGTTCAAGATTACATACATGACTCCCTGATTAGATGGCTACGACCATACCTTTATCGTTTTCATGGTCTTATCAACTGAGTGCCTGCGTCCATACCTCAGACCAAGTTTCATATGTCTTTTGGATGGCTATGCCCGTACCTAGACTACATGTATTTAACTCTCAAAGATGTCAGTTGTACTTGTGCCTACAGGTTCTTCGAGGTACTGTTCCAGTTTGGTCATGGAAACTAAAGCATTTCACCCCTCCCACTCTCTCGGGCTTCATGCTTTAGGGGGCATCTGTTACATAGTAATTTGTCACTGTCCTCATCTCAGTCCCTTTGTTGTGTCATGTGTTAGACAAACATGTTCAAATCTTCCCACCGATGTAAGAAGATTAAGCAACTGCTCTCTAATGCTGCAAGTTGAACCTCATTCCCTAAGTTTCAGCCTTATCACGAGTAAACCCTTAATATACATGACGGTCCCCTTTCATAAATGGTCTCATCATGACCCTGTCGCAGGTGTACACCTGTTTCCTTCGATGGTTGAATTTCAAGGCCTCACGCGAGACTATCATCTATCTATCGTGACGATTGGTCTACATGCATTGCATCCTTGTGATGTCATCACTGAGACTTAGTTCACGGCTAGCGATGATCCATATTGGACAAATTTGTTCCAACAGTAAGCCTTTTGGATGTCTCTAGACCTGGTTGCTGGGTCAGTTTGGGTCGCCCTTCCCCCTCTGGGATGGTAGTTCCATCTTTTGTGCTACCTTCCTTAAGGATAAGCTCCCTCTCCCTCATTTCGTGTAGACTCCTTCTCCTATAAAATGACTCACCATTGCTATGATCTGCTAGTTCTTTTAGTTGGATAGTCCTACTAGTGCTTTTGAGTTTGGTAGATAGCCTTGGTGTGAGTGTGACAACTGTGGGATTGCTAATAGTTTGTAAGAGGTTGTGGAGTGCCCATAACTTTGTACTAAAGCCTGTGAGAGAGAGAGAGAGAGAGAGAGAGAGAGATATTGCCCATTTGGGAGACCCATCCTTGAGAGTGAATGCTTGAAGAAACATATTGGTTGGATCCTCTTAGAAGGCTTGCGACATCAAGACTTCGTTGTAAGCTTTACTCTTGATTCATTATTAATACAATCAATGATGATTCCCATGTCTTGTATGTAATTTACTTGATAGCTCATGATTTCTTGAATTCATGAGTAAATAGATCATTGTTGGTCTCAGTTATGTGCTCTGTTGTTTTCATGTGGTGTTTCAGGTTGAAATCTCATTAAGGAGAAGGAAACAGAAGCTAGAGCAGCGCAAAGGAACTTCATTAACCATTTGTTTGAGGTAGGCCTCCAACAATGACTATTTAAGGGAATCAATTGTTTTTTTGTCTTTGTTTTGACTAGACCCACTCTAGGTCTAGAGGGGTTGCCTCTATCCGTAGAGGGAGCACTTTCCTACTTCACAAACACATGGGGATTGAGATGAGTGCACCCCTTGGAAACCTATGATAGCACATAGTTAAGAAGGGAACACACGAGTAAAGATGCATCACAACATGGAAGGAAATTTAGAAATAAATCCAAAGTGATGGTTAACCAACATCACATTTTAGAAAGATTCATACATACTTATATAGAATAGTCCATACACGCATGCGTAAGCAGACAAATACATCTATCATTTAGAGTAAACCAAATAACATAGAATACCATAAAACATATGCATGAAAAGTGTTGGCTCTTGTTATATTAAGAATTGTAAGTTCAAGTCACACAATACATCCACGTTCAACCACTAGTTCCAATAGTGGAATGTTACAGCCACAACTGCCTACTCCTCCAAAGAGATGTACTAGCTCTGTGTAGTGGAGAAGCCAAGGTTCGATACAATACTGTCCAAGCTCTCTCCAAAATAGTCTTATCAGAATCTTGGCTGACCAAAATCCTTTAGAACAAGTTATGAGGTTCTATTTATAGCAAAGGGTGGGGTGACCCTTGACATTCCCCTTTGTGACCTTTCATCTACGCTCATGACACTTCAACTACTCTATGATTGTTACATCCAACTATCGACACTTGAACTTGCACTTGACAACACATTACATTACAATGCACATGTGCCCATGTGAGAAAAAATGGCTTAAGCAAGCCATGCAAGACATCACTAACACTCGATCTGTTGTGGTGAGACCAACTCTTTGACATGCTTGTGATGGTGAAGGTGGTGATCCAATGCCAAGCTTGGTCATCTGTGATGGTGCATGCACTTCATGGTGACATCTTGTTGAAGTGAACTCTTGCCTCCATTGCATCTGGGTGCACTGGTGTGTCTCCTCCATCCACCTCATCTGCTAACATGCACATGGTCTTCTTTAGTGTAGCCAAACTGGCAACACATTGATGCATAGTGTCTATGTTGATCTTCAATGTGTGCTGGTGGTCATGTGCATTAACTATCAACTAATTATTCAACTCTAGTTGGACTTGCTTCTTTTCTTCGCCTCCCTGAGTGTTCCAAATGGGTGGGATCGCATCTATGCACACAATGAAATGCATGATGTTGTATTCTCGTGCATGTGATCAACAACACTACTCATCATATCTACTCCGTGCAAGATGTTGGGATGGATCTTTCACTTGTACGGGTGCAGTTTCAGCCGTGAGTGTATGTTGCGCCCGTTGTTGTACCTATTCTTGCTATAATTCATTATCTTGTCTATGCAACTCCTGTTCTTCCTTAAGTTGCTACTTGAGCACACGCAACTCCTTCATTTTTCCATTCTCTATCTTCGTATGATCTTCATGTCACGTCGTCACCTCATAGCCCAAGTCTCCCAAGTTTCTTTCATCATCAGTGGATCCGCTTGAGCTTGCAACTTTATTCCACCTCCATGTTGTCAAAAACCTTCCTCTTGCATTCGTTGCATCCAGTATGCTACCTTCAGCTGCCATTCATGATGCTTCTTGCTATGATGTTGCAGCCATCACATCTTGATGTCCTTGCCTATGAACAACTTGATATCTTCATGATTAGGCAAGCTCATAGACACTTGGTCGACTTCATCCCCAAGTGTGATCTTAATGGTGTCTTCAACTCGCTCTCCTGAAAACCATTATGCATGTGCTACTAAGAGGTAGATAAACACTTGCGATACCTAGAGACATGGAAACACTCATGGAAAGAAATCTATCAGTTGAAAACCAAAATGAACTTAAGAACTAACTTGAAACATACCTGTGTGACTGATCATGAAGGTCACACAATTTCGGCCGGGAGGACAGGAGACAGAGTGCCAAAACTATGCAAGGCACAGTTTGGGCTACTGGGAGGCTAACTCACTATTGGAATGGTGCAATGCACAGTCCTGTCTGGCTGCTGACTGCTGGAATTGCACAATGCGCAATCTCCGCTGGAAATGGTTGCAAGCTTAGTGACTGCATTGCACAATTCTCTAGCCCAACAGTCACTATCCATCAGATTTGCACAAATCAAGCCTAGAGAATATATCCTAGGTATAAATTCACATTTCTCGAGAGGAAGACAGAGCCTTCCCTTCCAGGATTTCTTAATGTTGTCTTGATGAAGCAGAGCCTGGGCCGAGGCTACCTAGACTCGCTAACGGGAAACTGAATGCGAATGTGAAAGAGAATGATGGTGATACTGAGTGTAAGCATAAGAGAATGATCGTGCATGAAAATGGTGAATCACAGATTCAGAAAATGGAACAACATGCATGTGGGAGGGGCGAGTCGTCGAATTGGCGACCTTCCGTGAAAAATTGTTTCATGCATGCGACAACAGTGAGATTTTAATGAAAATTGAAATGGTGTTAGTACAAGATAGTATGTATCAAAACGACAGCAAGCGCTCACTGAAATCAAGAATAATTAGTTCAAACGAAGAGAAACACAAAAAGTGCTAGAAATGCAACACAAGACATGGAAAGCGAGCTTACCCCAAAACAGCTGGGTTGAATGTGCTGACAGCTCCTAGATGCGACGTGGGATGTCAGAGCTACAATGTTGATGTGAGGAATAAGCTCTACATATATGGTTGATGAGTTTTGATAAAATAGAGGTTTTTACGGGCATGCCACAAATCCAGGGAAAGAAAAACTTGGTGGGGGGTTTCTGAAATGATCCTTGCATGTAACCTCCAACTGCCAAAAATAGATTCCTGAAATAAGTCAGCCCCTTCGACCCTGCCTTTGGATTTTCTTTTTTTCTTTTTTTCAATTTCATTAAAACCTCGCCCTTCGACCCCACCCTTCGGCCTCGCCAATGTTGATGGATAATTGGGGCGTCATATATAGTATAGCCACCAACACCCCTTCTTGTCATAGCTTCTCTTCTCCCAGTTCCATTTTGAGTCAAAATAGAAGCTATGGTAGCGGACCTCATTAATCCATAACTCTGTTGATTGGGTTGGTGGAAGCCAATGTAATGGGAACAATGGAATATGCACTTGTGTCACAGGATTATACTTCTTCATATTTTTTCGTCGGTCGGAGGAAGCGAAAGGCTAGCTCGACAAAGGGATAGAGTTGCTCATCCATCATATGGGTGAGGGTGCACAAGCTAACTTGTGATCATATGTTACTTATACATATTCGATGCATATTGCAAGTTTGTTTTGCTTGGTCCTGGAGGAAATCTGTCAACTCAGTAGCACATGTAAGAGGCTACTGAACTGTTGGGAGAAAAAGTGCTTTTCTAGCTGGGAGTTGGGTTGGCTTCTCAGAAGATTTGTGCAATCTCTAGGGAGTGAATTTGGCTATTTCCCAGGATTACACAATTCCTAAGCTTAGCAGCCCTGCTCGAAGGAATTGCGTAATTTTCTGGATGAAGCCTATTCCGCAGAATTGCGCAAGTATGGAGCTTAGTAGGCTACCAGACTAAATTGCACAAGTTCTGGAGGGAAGGTTGGTTTCCCTCCAAAATTGTGTAATTTCGTGAGGGATCTGCTAAACCTACAGCTGGACCAAGTCCGAACAAACAACCTATGAGGGGGTGCATCAAGCTCTGATAGACAGGCTGCCTTTCTACACAAAAAACATAGAATCTTGTGTACTTGACGAAGCAAGTCATCTTGCTACAAAAGGTTGGGAGGGAGGCCCCAAAATGAAGCCAAGGAAAAATTCTGGAGGGTGGTTGCAGCCACTACAACAGAAGCCAGCATCTGATGAGAGATAATGAACTAGAGGGTGCTTTCCCGATCTCCATTATCAAGGAGAAGGAGCATTTACATTGTGTGTTGAACCAATTGCAGAGCATGATATATCCTTTTTACGTTGAAGATAGTCCAACCAACAAAGATACCCCTGACACTAATGAGGATAAAAGCAACATGACTTTCACTAATCGGTCCTCGTCTGAGTATTTATGTAGCTTAAGTGATATACCACAATAACTATTACAAATTTCTAGAAATAATAATTGTGATGTCACTGAAGAGATCATCGATGTTAGATATCCTTCTCGCAAGAATCTCATTTGCCTTTACCTCTCTAACTATTAGAATTCATAGCAACAATATCTCCATGCAACAATAATACGCAAGTCATCTGTATAATATATGATGATATGTCCCAATATTATATATGCCACATATTATAATATGGTCGGTGACATTCAATGATCATTACTGATCATTTTTGGTGTGCACTTGAATAATATGTACATGAAGTGTCTAGACAATAGATATGGTGACGTGTTCCACATGGATAAGTGCATGCAGGTGGATGAATGACAAAAGAAAACAAGAACCATATAAATACAATGTGTCGTGTTAATTCTCCTGAGAGCACCTACTTAACCTGTCCATAAACAAAACAATCTAATACTTTGAAACAACAACCATTAACCCAATACACTTATGTTCCACATAAAGATGGGCATACACTAGTACAAAATGGCTAATTAGTTACTAAAAAAGGACTAAAATTTGCATATACGCGACTATTTTTTGGTCAGTGACCGATAATAGATAATTTATAGTATCTTATAATGCAGCCAACTTTTAGTCATTTTTAGCTTAGTCATTAATTGGTTATCTCAGTTTTATTGTCTATTAGTATATTTAGTCATAAATTTGGTCATTAATATAGTCATTGATTTAATCATTAATTTCCACAATCAAAGACCAGATATACAACAAAATATATTACTATATGATCACCTGAGAAAACCATTTAACGACAAAACAAATATGACCAAAATGTTGGTTGTGTTATAAGATACTATAAATTATCTATTAATAGTCATATATATGCAAATTTTAGTCTTTGTTTTAAACCAATTAATGACAAAAGAAATATGACTAAATTTTGGTTGTGTTATAAGATACTATAAATTAGCTACTAATAATCGTATATATGAAAAATTTAACTGTTATTTGTAATCACAAATTTATCATTTGTAGTATTCATTTATCTTTTTCTAGTAGTTTCATATTCATTATATCAATGACTGATTCGGTACTTCATATTCATTTCATTCACTTTCATTAAAAATCATTATAAACAACTAATTTAGTCGTATATTCATTTTATTTGTGTTCATCATTAAACAATATAAACTACTAATTTAGTAGTTTTAGATTGATTATGTGTTCATTTTAATCAACATAAATTAATTATTATGATTTTGCGACTAAATTAAACATAAGTAGAGTTAGAACATAAGTATCTGTTAAACATAAGTAAAGTTAGAAAGTTAGAAGGAATACACCATAAGCATTTTATTTTCCAAATTTTAATCCCTTGCATTGAATTTCATGTCCCACTGACTATATCAAGTCATTTCTAGAAATCAGGAAATTTATCTTTATCTGAACACACATACACATACTGACTGACTAGTCAAAACATCATCTTCAAAAATATTTACCAATGAATTCCTTGAGTGTCTCACACTTTTTGAATAAAACTCATTTGACAAAATCAGGTTCTTCCAATTGAATGGAACATGGAAGGGATATCTATTAGAAATGTTCACTCTATTTCTCATAGAACATTACATGATGACTCAAGTACATTAATGAAGAACAAACATAGTTACATTTTCCAACACCTTTAACCATTATTGGGATACATATGGTGCAACAAATAGTCAGCCATGTAGATTTTATTGGAATGTTACATGAAGTATCAATGATGTGATACAACCCTTGCAATATTGATAGACAAAATATCTACTATTGCTAACATGAAACATGTTGAAGAGCTTTGGGAAATGTAGATTCAAGACCTATACATGTAAAGATTGTAAGGAGGAAATAGTCTAGAAATATCGGGTCCTTCATCAATCCTCCACACAAAAAGGGATTCATCTGGAGTCTGGATAAATGTTAAAAATGAAAGGTAATTCAAGTGGAAAGCAAGGACACATTGTCTGGGATTTTAAAATAAGAGTTGATCAAGAAGAATGCCTCTTATGAAGGAAACCATGTCCTCTCTTTTAACAGTGACATTTTATTTTAGAAGTAACATAGGCGTGGATGGAACCAACAAGCACAAATACAAGGTAACTAGGAAAAGAGACCTATAGTCTTCAAGTACTACTGTACTAGTAGGGAGCCAATAGAGGTGCAAAGTGAAGGTTGTGTTTAGGTGAGCCTGTGGTCCTGGCCAAAATATGGATTTCTACTAGAAACAAAGGAAAATATGGCAGAACAATCTTTGGAGAAAAGAAAGGAAGCTCCAGTGAATACAGGAAGAGAGAGTTGCATGTGGCTCCAAATTGATTTCTTCATCAACAATTTGTTGAATTTCTTACTTACAGGGGGAAACTTGTAATCAGTGAATGCATTTTAAGTGAGAGGGTTAGAGGAACAATTGCGCATTCATAATATATAAGAGTTAGTATTTAAGGATTTTGATTGTCTCTGTAATAGTGAAATATAACTATGTTAACGGATAACACAATTCATGTGACAATGATGAAATGATTTATTATAGATTAACTTTTATTTTTTCTATTATTGGAGTGTCTTTTTCACTCCCACTATCTATGAATAGGAATGTATAGAAAAATCCTATTGAACTACTTTTGGTCATCTATTGGACATTAACTTATTTTATCTCACTTGACTAAACAAGCATTAATAATAATAATGAGGTTAAAAGTAGAGTATTTGGTTATAGGATTCTCTAGTCACTTGGCTCAGTATTACCATGTCCACTTCAGCATTACCAAGGTCAACCATCTCGTCTCCCTTCTGAAATTATTGTTGAGTGCTTTAATGATTGAATGTAAATAGGTTCATGGATGTCATTGACTAACACCATCACAGGATTATGCTTTGTTTCATGGAAATACAATGATGTTAATAGAAAATCTATACTCAAGCATATTATATAATCTGCATTCAATTTCTCTCATCACTCATTAATTGAAGCAGGGCTTTCCCTTAAGCACCATATGTATTGAATACAGGTCCAATTATAGTGATATCCAAATGGAGGTACTAGCTTTATCAATTTTGTTTACTGATCCTAAGTGCTGTCCTTATTATAAAATGTAATAGCTATCAGAAAATTGTGTTTGTCCTAAGGAACTAAATGTGAGAACAAGGATATTCATGATGCTTGATCTGATATTGATCATAAATATAATTGAAGTAGAATTGAATATTTTTGAACAATGAGCTCATTGTTAACTTAAGTGCTTAATGTGGAAGATTGAAGGAAAATAGTTGATTTAATGACTTAATCTAGAACATAAGCATCGTAATCAAACATGAAGTTGTAGCAAAGAACAGAGATAGAAGATAGCAAACATTGATTATGGAGTTCATCCCTGATGGACTACGTATTCAGGTCTGCTTTCAAGATGGGCATCCACTTTATTAGGATTGATATAAAGAGGTATTTTACACAATAAAAACACCATACTGGTGCACGCAGGCACTTCTAGTCTCTTTCAGTAGAAAGATCTCTCTCCTAGCTTTCTAACGCCAACCTCGATTCCAAATTCCACCTCTGGATGGCCAAGATATACTGAAAACAAGAACTGGCTCTCTAGCTCAGCATCTACATACAAGTCTCAAAATCTCTCCAATGCCTTTTACAAGACCAAAATGATGAATTTCTAGTTTCCTAAGGTTCACTCGAACTCCCTCAGGCTAATATAGGCATGTATGTGCTGCATTAAGTGTATATAGGTCTTGGTCTTGTCACATGAAGACATTAGGCATTAGCAACATTAAAAATGAACCAAATTTGCAACAAAACCCAAAAATAGACTTTGGTTTAAACTGGCGGTCAAGTAATGTGCGAAAAATGTTGACCACTAACGTGTGAATGTCACGGTCTAACCATAGTCTACCATCTGTGATATTTATCCCTGAAGTTACAGTAGCCATTGCGGCTTCCACCTGACAATTTTGACATGGTCTAACAACCCGTTCACATGTTGTATAGCCTCTGACAGTTACAAACCTTCGCTGGTCTCTAGGCTACGCGATAACATAACCCCTTGCTATTGTGTTCACATGCCTTTGTTATCCAAGAGGATCTTTTCATTCCGGGATGAGCAGAGTCTTCAGTGGTTCAACATCGAAGTAATCGTCAAATGATCATTGATCGATGAGGTCTTGAAATTTATTAGCCTCGCTAGTATTCATCGTCAGCATTCAGTGTCGAGTGTCTTAAGCTTCGACAATGGTGTTTATGCTTCAGTTTTCCGGTGTTGGTTTTAGTTCTGCTGGTGATGTCAATGGTTGATATGGTTTTCATGGTGTTCGAAGGATAGGGTTTTGTACCTAGTTGTCGACATGTGTTTGGCGTCAATTCCGTCGAGGTTTGGTTGTTGACACATCTTCATCATCAATTCCACCAGGGTTTGGGTTTCCAAAATTGATCCATGGTTATCATCTTATGGGTTTGATGTCACATTGTGACAATTTATTGTAAAAGGGTTTTTTTAAGAACAAAGTGATGTAAAGTCTTAAGTACTAAAACCTAAGGCACTGTACTAAGAAAATATAACTAAGACCTAGCATTACAAAGATATGGTGGAAAAACAAACCTTAACCCATTAACCTAAACATAGAACCTAATTCATGCAATAAAATGCATTAAACCTAAAGTCTAAACCTATTCAGTCATGGCCAATACAAATTATTGTATAAACAATACAAAGCAAACCAACCCGTTAAACCGCATTGGAACCGTGGTAATAACCATGTTCACATGAGTAGATACGAGTGATAAATAGTCTAGTATAGTCACTGCAGCCTGACCATAGTGGGCACATGTGAGTGGTGTGCAGTTACTATGGAAAGCTGTCCGGATTGTAGTTAATGTAGCAGGAACCACGAGGAGTAACTTAGCACATGTGAACAGGTAGAAGGTTAAAGTTAACAGGCAGGTGGAGGTAGCTTTAACTGTAGTGGGATTGTAGCATGTGAACACGCCAAATGCAACCGAAACCGCTGGGGATCAGTTGTAGGGTGGCAGCCTATGATTAGGCTATGGCTATGCACATGGTAACCACTCAACTTCCATGCTGTTTATTGACCATTGGTGGGATACATGTTATCCAAAGTTTTATTTTGCATTTTGAATTGTTGTTATGAGCTAAACTAATGCAACCACCATGTGACTAGGCACTAAGGTGTTCCCTAGTGGTTATACCAAGTCTATAATGATGGTTCATGCCTAAACTTAGCATCAAAGAGTTCGAATGAACCCAAAATAATCATAAATTTACCTTTTTGGTCATGTAGAGGAGATCAGAGTGGTTTTGAGTTTTGTATGCAGAGTCTGGAGGATATAGGTTGTTTTTGTTTTCAATGTAACAGGAGCATCGGGAGTTGGAAATGACAGACATTGGAAAGCTAATCCAGAGAGATTTCTTGTGATAGTGACTAGAAGTTCTTGTGTGCACAATAATTCTAGTTAATCTGTTGTGTAATCGACCTCCTCAGATTCAATCCTAATAAAGCGGTCGCCCATCTTGAAAGTGGACCTAGAGATGTAGTCCATCAGGGATAAATGTTGTAATCAATCTTGCTCTTTGGTATCACTGTGTTTTTGCTACTTTTCACTTCTGTTTACATCTTGATTATGTTTCTCATCTGTCGTAAAGTCTTTCCTTTCAAATAGTTCTCATGATTAAAGCACTTTAAGTTAACCTTCAGTTCACTGTTGGCATTAATAAATTCTACTTCACTTTAACATATGATCATTTCAGATCACGTTGTTTGATAGTTTCCCTATAGCCTAATCCACATAGTTAACGGTGAAATGGTTTTTACATTTGATTTTTAACATATGGTCTAGTAGGTGGGTTTTATGTGGTTTATTCCTTATGTTTTATAACATAAGTTTAGTGTTAGGACTAACACCTTTTCTGCTTAGCATTTATTACTTATGCTATGTAGTATAGGTTTATAAACTTAGGTTTTCAGACCTTAGCTTAGGATTTAAACCCTTTTTTACATCACCATATAAAAAAACATTACAAATGATATTATCACATCATGAAAATAATCTTCAAACACCATAATGACAAACTAGACCATTTTCACCATGAATAAGCAACCAACACCAGAAACTAAGGAACAATGGAGAAGTTGATGAAGCTGAAGATGAACTGGACTCTCTGCTCAAACTAGACTGAAAAGATCCTCCTGGATCAATCCTCCCCACTTGAAAGCTTTTGGACCACAAAAGTTTTATTTTAAGGAGATATCAGATGAGGGTACAACTCTCTCACTCTTCTCATCTCTAACCACCTCGCCTTGCTTGGATGCATGCCTTTGAGTAACACTCGAAGATATTCAACATCTCCATGCCTTGAAGATCAAACCTTCCTGTCTAAGATCGTATCTTCCTACAACTCATTCATATACTGAGGTGCCAAATCATCAACAGTCAGAATTTTGTATCCTCCTCGGGATCCATGATCATCGAAGGTTCATACAACTTAAGATTTTCTACATTTACAACTAAGTAAATATGCATGCAATGACGTAAATCTAATTGAAATGCATTATTTTCAATATTCTCCATAATATTGAAAGGACCATACCTGATGGGTTTTAGTTTATTACCTTCTCCTTTCAATATTTCTTTACTAATATACAACCATACCTAATCGCCGACCTGACTCTTCTCTAAATGATCCTGCAATGGTTCATGTATATGTTGTATCCATTGAATGAACTTAACTACTTTGTTGCATCATCATGTTCACCCACTTTATCCTCTTCACCAAACATGAAATCCATCGATGACTTTGGTAGATACCCAAAACATGTGTCAAATGTCGATCGATTAGTCAAAGAATGTAAGGCTCGATTGTAAGCATGTTGCATGTAAGGTAAAGATTCATCCCACAACTTAGGATGTTTACTACAGTAGTCTCGGAGAATATGTATGACCGTCTTGTTCACCACTTTTGTCTTTCCATCTGTCTGTGGATGAAAAGTTATGCTCTTCTTCAACTTTATGTCCATGAGTCCCCATAAAGTGGACCAAAACTCTCCTATAAAATGAGTGTCTCAATTAGAAATAATGGAATTAGGTAGCCTAAAATGAACCCATACCTGTTTGAAGAATACCTTTGCAGTCTATTCAATTGTCACTTTATTTTTGCACGGAACAAGAATGAAAATCTTGTTGAATCTATGAATCACAACATACATGTAATCATGTCCTCTCCCAGACATCAAAAGTCCTCGAACAAAATCCATGGAAATGTTGTCTCATGGACACAAAGGAACTGGAAGTGGCATGTACAAACCGATATTCCAATTGCTTGGCTTGTTGGTCGAACGCATCACACATCCTTTAATGTACTTAACAATTATTTCATACATACGAGGTCAGTAACAGTACCTTTGAATTTGTGCCATTGTCTTTCTTACTCCAAAATATCCTAAAATGCGAGAAGAATTTACTTCCTGAATGACATGCACCCTTTCTGTCTATGGTATGCACAACTTACCCAGATGATATAACAACCTGTCATGAATATGATAATTGACTTCTTCCTCCTGAGCACCATGAGTTAGTGATTCATAAATATTTTTGAAATCAACATCTGTACTATATTGTTCTATATAACTTTCATGTTTTAAAGAACTATTCTACAGCACTACTGAAGCATTCAAAGATGGTCTAGACAAAATATCAGCTACTTTGTTTGTGACACACTTCTTGTACTTAATCACTATGTGAAATTTCTAAAGAAATCCCATCCATATGTAATGACGATATTTTTGCAACTTAGTTTCTAAAGCAGTTTATGATCTATGTGAATCACTATTTCCTTACCCACTAAATAATGTTTCCATTTCTTAACACTTTCAACACAACAATTAATTCTTTATCATCTGTTAGATAATTCATTACTGCATTAGAAAAGGTTTCAGAATGAAAAGAGATAGGTTTCCTTTTTGAAGTAAGACTGCACCCATTGCATAACCACTAGCATCTATTTCAAGTTTGAATGCTTGTTGAAGATATGGTAAAGCTAAGATTGGTGTTGTGAAGCATTTATGTTTAAGTGTATCAAAAGATCTTTTTTTTTGTTTTCCTCCTCACTGAAAGGGAAATTTAGGACCTGTTAAAGGATGTAACGATGATTTAATCAAAGAAAACTGAGCAATAAATTTCCTCCAATATCGAATTGCACCTATAAAACTTCTAACTTCAGTCACATTCTGTGGTCTTGGCCACTTAATAATCACATCGATTTTAGCTAATCAAAGATAATTCAGTGAAGTTTTCCCAAAATCACATTTGGAAAGTTTAAGGTACATTTTTTGCCTGTGAAACACTTCAAAAACCCATTTAACATGTTTAACATGCTCTTCCATACTTGAATTGAAAATCAGAATATCATCTAAGTAGATTATGACAAATTTATCAATGTATGGGCATAATACATCATTCATAACCTGTATGAAAGTTGTTGGTGCATTACACAAACCAAAAGGCATAACTAACCATTCAAATAGTCCCTACCTAGTTTTAAATGCAGTTTTCCAAATGTCATTTTCTGCAATGCAAATTTGATGATACCCACTTCTCAAATCTTAGTGGAATAAAAAAAATTCTTTAGCTGATCAAGTAAATCATCTATCCTGGGAAGAGGACACATGTCTTTTATGGTGATTTTGTTTAAGGCCCTAAAGTTGACACACATTCTCGATGTCTCGTCTTTCTTAGGAACCAAAATTTTAGGTCAGCCACATGGAGATGAACTGGGTCGAATGAAACCTTTTTCAATCAACTCTTGGATTTATTTCTTTATTTCTTCATTGTCTCTAACTGACATGCGATACATTTTGGCATTAGGAAGACGAGCATCAGACATCAATTGTATCTCATGTTGTATTTCTTGTTAAGGAGGAAGATGTTTTGGTTCTTTAAATAGACTTTGAAAATATTCTATCACTTTAACCAATCTATCTTTAAAATGAGATTCACAACTTGAGAAAGAATCATGTTGATCGTTATGTTGTTCTTTTACAACCATGAGTACATATCTCTTACTTGAAATTATTAATCACTTCATCTGATTAACTGAAACTAAATCCAAGTGTGATTTGAGTTTATGAGCCCTGACAATATATTCAATACCATCTTTCTTAAGGTGATATTTATGCTCTTTCCTATCAAACACTGCATCACAATCATAGAGATAAAGGACTTCCTAGCACTACTCCACATATGTCTGATGGAATCACATCTAAATCCACTTCATCAATGTAATTAGTTGTGATGGAAAACATTAAACGACACTACTTTGTGACAATAATCAGAGTCTCTTTATTTAGCCAACCTAATGGGTATGGTCTTGGATGATTCTGTGTCTCCAAACCCAATTTCTTAACTAAATATTCAAATATTAAATTTTCCTGTGATCCATTGTCAAATAATGTATCTATTTTCTTGTGCTTAGAAGTCATCCTTATATGAAATAATTCCACCCTTTTATCCTCATTCAGATGATTTATGTTTAAAGAAGATGCAGAAGTACTAGAACTTGAACTAGTGTCAAAAGTTTTACCTGTCGAAATGATTACGGTTATTTTCCTTTCATCCCCTGAGTCGGAGCCTAGGTCTTGTTGGATCATTGCATTAGCCTTATTTTCACGTTTCTTCTTCTGGAACTTCTTTGGTCTGAGTTCTGGGTGAAATTTCGAACATTTGGATTCACCATGTCCAATCCTTTGGCAATGAGTACAAGTAGGTCTTTCACTTTCCTTTTGAGTTGTCGCTGATCTCTTTCCCTTAAAATTTATCTTCCTCTTACTGTCTTTGGAATCCTTTATTTTAAACTATCTATATTCTTTAGGTCAAAATTTGAATGGTATGCCAATTTTATTCAATATGCATGGTTTGAACACACACTTCATCAAATTCATTAGGATTAAACATCAATAATGTATGTTGTAAATATGAATGTAAACTGCCAATGTACTTTAAAAAAGTTTCATGTGTATCAAATGGAATACCAAGCACCAAATATTTCTTCTTGATCTTCTGAGTAAACTCTTGAACATTCTGCCATTTTCCTTGCCTCAAATGTTGCCAGTCAATAACAACTTGTTGCATGTGTCCCAAAGGATAAAATTGTTTTTTGAGAGATTTTAAAAAATTAGACCATGAAGAGATGACTTTACCTTTCTAATTTACATCTATTTGAGTTTTAATTTCCCACCAGATTAGAGTTGTTCCCCCCATTCTAAGTGTAGCTAACTAAATTTTTTCTGTTTCATCAGAAATATTCTAAATTCTACAATACACTTCTAATTACTTAATCCATTTATCTAGATTTTCAGGATTCATTTCACCATCATAAATAGGTAATTCATATTTAACATGAAGTTTCAAAAGAGATGATTTCTTAGGTTTCTTTTCTGTTTCAAAATCTGAACTAGAAGAAGGAGAAGAAGAAGATGGTGATGGAGATGATGGAGGAGAAGGAGGTTTATTAGAATTGCCTTTTCCCTTGTCCTTCTTCAATGTCTTCGAAGAAGAAGCCACATCTCTCACCTTCTTATCTTCGTAAATTTCTCCCAACATCTGTTGCATGATCAAAAACATTTTATGAAACTTTTCCTCATTCATGACCTTCCCTTTAGGACTTTCACCTGCATCAAACCTTGTCATTGTCGATTGATGAGCAACTTTTTTCTTTCTAATTTCTTTATCAAAATTCTCAAGTGTTCCTTCTCCACGTTGCGACCTTGACCTGGTTAACATTCACTTGCAAAAATTCTACTAATGCAAATTTCTCCAATACCAAATTATATGATCTGATATTGATCATAAATAAAACTGAAGTAGAATTGAATATTTTCCAACAGTGAGTTGATTATAAACTTAAGCCCTTAATGTGGAAGACTGAAGGAAAATAGTTGATTTAATGACTTAATCTAGAACATAAGCATCATAATCAAACATGAAGTTGCAGCAAATAACCAAGATAGAAGACAACAAACGTTTATTATGGAGTTCGTCCCTGAAGGACTACGTCTCTGGGTCCACTTTCAAGATTAGCGTTCGCTTTATTAGGATTGATTGAAAGAGGTCTTTTACACAGAAAAAACACCAGACTGAATGTATACACAAGAAATTTTGGTATCTTTCAATAGAAATCCATCTCTCCTAGATTTCCAACGCGTGTCTCGGTTCCCAATTCTGCCTCAAGACAGCCAAGATACACTAAAAACAAGAATTGCTTCTCTAGCTCAACATCTACATACAAGTCTCAAAATCTCTCCAATGCCTTTTACATGAGCATAAGGATGAATTTATAGTCTCCTAAGGTTCGCTCGAACTCCCTCAAACTAAGATAGGAATGTATGTGCTACATTAAGTGTACATAGGTCTCAGTCTTGTCACATGAGGACATTAGGCATTAGTTACATTAAAAGTGAACCAAATTCGCAACAAAACCCAAAAATGGACCTTTGTTTAAACTAGCGGCCAAACAACTTGTGGAAAATGTTGACCGCTAACATGTGAACACCACGGTCTAACCACAGTCTTCCATCTACGTTGTTTATCCCTACGGTTTCAGAAACCATTGCGACTTCCACCTGGCGGTTTCGACATTGTCTAGCAACCTGTTCACATGTTGTATAACCTCTGATAATCACAAACCTCTGCTGATCTATAGACTTTGCGGTAACATTACCCCTTGCTACTGCATTCACATGCCATTGTGTGATGGTTTCGCTATGGTCTAACCCATACGGTTAACTATGAAATGGTTTTTGCATATGATTTTTAACATATGGTTTGATAGGAGGGTTTTATACAGTTTATGCCTTAGGTTTTGTAAAATAGTTTCAGTGCTAGGACTAACACCTTAGCCACATAGCATTTAGGACTTAAGTAATGTAGTATAGGTTTATAAACATAGGTTTTTAGACCTTATCTTAGGATTTAAACCCTTTTTTACATCACCATATAAAAAACCATTACAACTGTATTGTCACATCATGACAATCATCTTCAAACACTATAATGACAAACTAGACCATTTTCACCATGAATAAGTAACCAACACTAGACAGTCAAGAACACTGGTGAAGCTATCGAAGCTGAAGATGAACTAGAATATCTGCTCAAGCTAGACTGACATTATCCTCCTGGATCAATAGACCCACAGCTAAACTTGATTACAGATTTAGTGAAGAAAAACCTGATGTTTTGTTGCACAACTTGCAGCCTTTGGCCCCATTGGACGTGTTGAAAAGTGTGCAACAAGAAATGATAAATTTAGAAAGTGATAAAAATAGAATTGCTAAAAATAATACTTCTAAAAATAGCAGTTTGGCCAATGAGTATTTTGGCTACCTTGGGTGAGAGGTGAAACTGCTAAAAATAGCATTTCTGGGTCCCTTCCTATTTTTAGCAGTCCCTGGTCTAACTATAGGAAGTAAAAACGAATTTTCTCTTAACAGTAGTTTAAAATATAAATTGATTAATCTCCATGAGTTAATTAGTTAAGGAAAAACAAACTTGAAGTCTATGTGAGGACATGCAACAATTTATCTATTAATTGATGAATTTATCCATCAATTAAAGAGAAAAGGATGAGTTGTAATTAGTTGGCTCAGTTAACTTAGTCAAGTCCATTTAGATTAATTTAACATGTTATTAAATTAATGAGATTCAGTTTGTTAATGCTTGCATGCATGTAACAACTGGTATTTTCAGATAATTGAATATTATAGCTTAAATAACTCATGCATGTCAGTTCAGACAGAGACCCAGTTGAGATCAGAGAAGGGACAGTGTACTATCAATCAGATGAATATTTTTCCTATAAAGGAAGCTCATCCATGATGAGGATTTATCTCCTTCAGGTTTGTGCAATTAGATCGGAGGTTATGGAGTGTGTGAAGAGGCCAATTCACACATGTGACATCACTAGACCCCAAGGAAACTACACAAGGAAATAGGAGGCTTGGAGGGTAGAGGAGAAGGTTTGTGAGAAGCCTTTGACTATCT